>JAJGQC010000158.1:0-25000 GCA_021014325.1 Plazaster borealis
TGTGTTTTAATGACATTTCATCGTGTGCCTGGAAGGACGTAACAAAAAATTACAAAAGAAAGTGCAAAAGAATTTAATGTACAAAATTGTGTTTCCAGAAAATTGAACGTGAAAGTTTGATCGGTTTTCTGCCATTCATAAGTCAATACAGAAAGTTTAAAATCTGCACGGGAACAGGGAAAACATGTCTTTGTGGTAATTCTAGCACCAAAAGGTAACAGTGACGCCATATTTTTTTTGTCAGGAGCAATTTTATTGCTTACAGCCTTTTGTTTCTGGGGAAAAAAGTACTTTGTGTGCCTGCAAGAAGGCCAGAGAGCCTTACGCCCTTCTCCTTGGCACAGGACGAATAGCATCCAGCTATCACTGGAAAGTACTAGTTTTCTGACTGCCTTAAAAATGTAGTAATTCTAGTAATTCTGATCCTTATTCTTCTTTGGTGGGAGTGGGTTTGCATTCATAGGACCCTAACAACAAAATTGTGCTGGAGATGTGGCAAGGTGTAACCCCCATACACTCTGCGTCTTCATTGTGTTCTGGAAACCTCAGGAGTTCTACACAGGGTTTTCAGGTGTGTGTGTGTGGGGGGGTACTTCTGTACAAGAGGGGAAGAGTGTGTTAGCATATAGAAACATATGGGGGGGGCCACACATGGCGGACCACATATCTGCCATGGTATATATCAACACAAATCTTAATCCTTATTTTCTTCAGTAAAGGGGATGCCAGGCATTGACACTGGAATGTGGATTAGTGAGAGAAAGGGATCTGGAAGAAGAAAGCTTGCTTTATGATTGCCCTGATGAGCTCAGGCCAACTACAGAATCTGTGTGTGGGCTGAGGAAGGAGGAAGAAGTAGCACAGAGGAAAGGGAGTTGACCTCAGTAGCCATGGGTTGGACATCCAAGTTATATTCAAATGACAGAACCCACAAAAGTTTCTTATTTCTGTTAATTTACCATGTAATTTCTCTCCAGAGTCAACATTTCAAATTCTTTCATTTCGGGTAGGAAACAAGCCTTCAAAATCTTGTAATTTTGTAATCTTTGAAATAAATATGTTCATGATTTGTACATCATATAGCTTTAGTTTCAAACTGCATATTTTGAGTTATTATTATAACTGTTATATTTTTCTGGTAATGAAACCGATGATGCCTCATAAGTGAACTTAATCACTGTAGCTCAAAAGCCTGAGGAAACCTGTTAACAAGAGTGCTTTGCTATGTGAACCAGAAACACTGGCGTTAATCCCATATAGCTCCATGGATAATCACTACTCTTCCACAATAAGTGTTTTACGTTCTTTTATGTGCACTACCAGTCCTAGTACACAGGACCTATGGCCTAATGTCCCATCCCAAGGACAATGCAATTATGGTAAAGTGTCTTGCTCAAGGACACAAGAGCCACAACCAGGTCTGGAACCCATACTCTGCTGATCAGAAACACCAGAGTTTGAGTCTGGTGCTCTTAACCACTCAGCCCTGACACGCCACAAAAGTGTGAACTTTGAAAAGAGAGTTCACAAACTACATGTACATCTATTTTGGAGATGAATTTAAACCATAAACTGTTTTTCTTTCGTACCCCCCCCCCCAAGAAAAAAACCCTGGAAGAACCAGGAGGGTCTTCTGAGGGTCTTCTACCTTGCCTGTGGGGTGGGGTTAGTTTGCTTTTTAAGCTGTGTGGTTATTTTCATTGGCTTGTGTGTGGAAAGATTGGTCATTTGAATGCAACTGTGTCCCTTTGGCCTGGACCATCGATCTTCTACAAAGGTCTGAACTATGGAGGCACGATACATACTTTGCATGCTTTAATCAATGATGCTTCGTCAGATCAGTACAACCATTCTGTCAGACCTTATCAAAAACACTAACCAAGAGTTTTTTGGAAAAAATACCCAATGTTCCTGAAAATATACAGATGCCTGTGTTTTGTTACTTGGAATGTTTATTATGCCCAGCCAGACAACTATGGAACTAAAAAAGAAGTAAACAACAGAGTTTTGCACAAAACTTTTCATTTTTTTTCAACGGCACTGTGAAATAGATACCAACAATAAGAGAGAAATCAGCTGAGAGGTCGAATGTCGAAATGTCAAAATGCTTAAAATGCCCCGACAACCACTTAGTTACACAAAAGTGCTTTTATAGTCACCCAGGTTACCTGTCATTTAACATCTCCATTACAGTGAAGGGCTTAATAAAAAATAAATTTGAATGACTACAAAGGTGGCACGTCTTGAGCTCTATAGTAGAGTATTATGTTCTCTTTAAAGACTTTGTCATTTATATATTTTCCGTACTATCCATTGCAGATATTAGTAGTTATTACTTTTTTTACTTTCAAGGAACACAATTGAGGAAATTCTTGCTATTATAAGTAAAAATCCACTGAACCAGCACAAATCCACGCAGACAAACAAACTGATGCCGTATAAATGCAAGGAATGTTGTTTACCCTATAAGCCAACAAATCTCCAGATTGTTTCTAACTTTTGAAGTACGATGAATCACCAAAATGATCTATCTCACCCAATCAATGCATTCCCCTGGGGTTCTGCTGGTTGCGCACTTTCATTTTTGCTTTTTATCAGTCGATCGGTTCCTTACTTGTGGTTGTAGTGTAGGCCTGCTCACTTGTGAGCTAGTGGGACGGAACCTCTCAACTTGCCACGGTATTGGTTCTACTGTTTTTCCCAAGAAAATTCCAGAACTTTCACTTTTGCATACCAATCGGAATCTCCCCAATTATGGGGTCTATGCCCACTCACTTAATGTGACCACTAGGACGGACCCTCTGAACCATGGGTGAAACACAATACCATTGTGATGGAGTGTTATCATGGTGTTAGTATGAGGCTCACCAGGTGTTAATAGCGTGTTAACAATTCTTTTTTTTTCTAATGGGAGAAAGACATAAGAAACTGTGAAGGATGTCCCTGCAATTTGAAAATTGTAAATTGATTTATTAGACTTGATTCAAGTCTTTTCCCTGCTTTGGTAGCAGATTTTAGTTATTTTATATGTATTAAATGACCAAATACCAAAAATAAATTCCAGTCGATCGTCCACATCTGCTTCCATTTTTGTGAAACTGCATCCTTTTTTCAAATTTTATTTTGTTGTATTAAAAACAAGAAGTCCAATTTTTTGCTCAATGTCTTGGCACCATTTGACATAAAATCAATTTGAATTTACCTCATGAACTTCTCGCTGTACAAATTTGGAAGTTGGTGGCCATGTTTAATCCAAAAGCTACTTCTACCTCCCCGTTAAAAAAACCACCTAGCAGCCCTCTGTTGACAAGTTAACTCCTACTCAGAGGGAATATCACACATAAATGAAAATATTCACTTGCAAATTGAGTTGAGTAAATTGCAAAATGAGTTGCACATTCAGTTGAAGACACTTCAATCATACAGAAAGGACCCACTTCAACTGAAGTCAAGAATGTGTGATGTCAACATTTATTACACTTCCACATTCTGGTACAAATTGGACTTTGACTACAGGGGGAAGACACATCTGTAGGTGATGATCGATGGCATGGGGGCATAGACAGCAAAAAAGCAAACCTACACGTTTTTGGTAACAACTCCATGGTAACAATATCAAACACCAACACTGTGCCTCATTTGTTCAGAGGACAGTGTCTTCTTCAATTTCTCCTTGATCCACTGCATCTCTAACAATTAGGGACATTTGTGCCAAGGAGCAAATTGTCTATGGACCACCATGGACCACAGACCTTGCAGCAAACATACACCCTTGAGGGCTCAATCCTGTCAAGACTTACCAATAACTAGGACTACTACACATAATGATTTGTTATGCCAATTACACCATAGAGAAGATTACACTCAGACTATTTATCACAATAATTGAGCCAGACAAAAGCCTCCCCCACCCTATAGTTTGGGGCATAAGTCAATTAGAAATACTGGACTTTTTTCAAAGAGGCTTCGAAGTTACTGGAGGAAGCGGTCTCATTGTAATGTTCTTCTATCAAAAGATCTAGGGGAGATGGTTTAAGAATCTGGATGAGGCTCATGTTTGGGGGAAGTTAATGGGAGTCAACAAACAGAATGGAACTGATTGTGGAATTAGTGTGCAGGCTGGAGACACACTGCCATTGACTTACATAATGACACCAATTATGAAGGGGTTAATAAGTTCACCACCGGAGACTTCTTCCATGCCACCCTGACCTGTGAAGGACCACTAATCAGCTCGTCTATTTTGAGAATTAGGAGTATCTGTAAACATTTACGACAATTATCAACAAGAGTCTAGTCTCATCTCCTCCTCTCAAAGTGGGGATGCAAAAGTTTGTTTTTCTTTTTTTTCTTTAGAGAGCAGGGTAGATTCATTTATTTATTCATTCACTTTCATGATAACTTGAGGAGTTGTGCTCTTTTTTTTCCCCTGTCAAGCTTAGCATCCAAGAGAGATGGACTGCTTTTTATTTAGACCAGTTTCAAACTGGATGGATGATTTCTACCACGAGGGGGCATCAGCCTTCCAGAGACGGACCCGATTAGCTGGTTCGTTATGGCAGAAAACCTGACCGGCCAGCCGAAGGCGACGCTGTCTGATGATGGTTGAGATTGGGGGAGGGGGGAAGGGCACCATATATGGTGGCATGTCGTGGCCGAGCGGTTAAGAGTACCGAACTCAAGCTCTGGCGTTTTCTGATCAGCGGAGTGTGGGTTCAAGTCCCGGTCTTGAAGCTTGTGTCTTTAAGCAAAACACTTAACCACTATTGCTTCGTCCTCGGATGGGACGTAAAGCTGTAGGTCCTGTGTGTTGTTATTAAAAGTATCAATGTAAGTAAAAGACCCCTGTACACACTTATCACTAAGAGAGGGGTTCGCCCCGGTGTGTCTGGCAGTACGTTTATCTTCAATCCAGAAAGCTGCACTCATGAAGGAAGGAAAGCGAGATGCTGTTGCCAAGATACATTTGGTTAAAACTCAGATATCCTTCAGCTTTGCTTGTTAACAGGTTGTTGTGTTCCTGTGTTCAAAATAATGACTGTAAGCCCAACACTTAACCCCATACAATGAACACCGCAAATATCAATTCCCAATAAAGTTCGAGAATAATCAAGAATGTCATTGTTATGAATTTTTCAACAGGCTGGCTTAGCCGGCACCTTACAATTTATTCGTTTAATGGCTTGGCCCTCACACAACAAAATAATATAACCAAACCAATAACTTCTGCTTCACAAAGATCAAATCCTGAGTTGAAATGCCACCCAAAACTCTCCCCACTAAAAATAAACACTCCACATTCCAACTCTTCCCCAAAACTTTCCCCCATTTCATCATTAGAATGGAATACCACATCCCTCAAGCTTTACAACCCCTTTACCAAATCTGACCCTAAATCCACCACGACTTTAGTTTTCTGCTCAAAGCAAACGTCACCCTCTGCTTGAGATGGAGAATGGTAGGTAATTTTAGCCCCCCCCCCTACAAATATTACACAATAGGCAAGAGGTTAAATATTTGGTGAATACCAAGGGAATAATAGCTTCATCCTTGCCCCACTTTAAGCTACAGGGAAACTTACTCTGACCTCTTACACCAGTGAACTGAAAAGTGCTGCAGAGTTTCTGCACCTTTAGAACCTGAGATCTGAAGGATCGTCAACTTGAAACACAACGGACGAGTTTGAACTCTGGTGGAAAACCTATTCCATTTAATGTGGCCCTTGCCTCTTGGGGAATGGGTACCTGAGAGGTAATGGTGGAAAACACAGGTACACAACCATGGCACTGAGGTTGTATAAAGAGGGTATAATGATGGCTATTTAAATGTCAAAGCTTAACTGTAGCATAGGTGAGAGTTATTGCTGACAAACAGATCTGAAACTAGGATCCACATTTTAGAGGTTATGTTGAAATGATGGCACTTCAGCCTTTCAGTAACCCCTGGAGTTATAGATTTCAAGGAGCTTCTGGGAACAGTATCCTCAGCTCTAGGGAAGTAGATCAACGAGTCTGACTTCTTTATCTGAAGAAAATAGCAGCTATGTTTTTCACGATGCAGACATAAAAATCGTTGAGTTCAGATTAAAGTCTGAAATTTCTTATCCCTGTGAAGCCATTGTGGATAGCAATTTGTTTAATGAAACTACATGCAGGCCTAAGGCCATTGATCATGTACACAAAGAATGTGCATTCACATTTGTTGTCCAATTGTTAGTGTCTGTTTTATTTCCTTCTATTTAAAGCATTCATTCTTTGAATTGTTTTAAGGCACAGAGTCAATATCAGTCCCTATGCATTCTGCTTGATCCTTTGACTTTAAAGTAATGTCATTAAAGTTGATATTTTGCGGAAATCTTGATACATCCTAATGGATCCTTCGTGAATTCCCATGCGATAGTTCAACATAATTCTAAGGATCCTTGAGGATTTATATCAAACACTCCATAAACCCTCAATAAATCAGATTTAAACTCATTAAGAATCCCCGAAGGAACCCTAAAGGATACAAATTTAGTCTAAACCGATTTCTATCCTTTGGGTCTTTTGGGTGTAACATTCATGAGATTTACGAATGAACCCTTTTTTTTCCCCTTTAGAAGAATTTATCTGGAGTTGTTGAGGAATCCTTCAAGAAGTCTTCAAGAATCCTTCTGGAATTTATCAGGAATCCTTCAGGAAGTCTTCAAAATCCCACTGGAATCCTTCAAAATCCTTCAGGAATCCGTTAAGAAGTCTTCAAGAATCCTTCTGGAATCCATCAGGAATCCTTCAGGAAGTTTTCAAAATCTTTCAGGAATCCTTCAGGAAGTCTTCAAAATCCTTCAGGAATCCGTTAGGAAGTCTTCAAGAGTCCTTCTGGAATCCATCAGGAATCATTCAGGAAGTCTTCAAAATCCTTCAGGAACCCTTAAGAAGTCTTCAAGAGTCCTTCTGGAATCCATCAGGAATCCTTCAGAAAGTCTTCAAAATCCCTCAGGAATCTTTAGGAAGTCTTCAAGAGTCCGTCTGAAATCCATCAGGAATCATTCAGGAAGTCTTCAAAATCCCTCAGGAATCTATTAGGAAGTCTTCAAGGGTTCTTCTGGAATCCATCAGGAATCCTTTAGGAAGTCTTCAGGAAGTCTTCAAGAATATTTCTGGAATCCACCAGGAATCCTTTAGGAAGTCTTCAAGAATCCTTCTGGAATCCTTCAGGAATCCTTCAGGAAATGCATTCAATATTTGTTTTATGTAACTCACAAATAGATCCATGTCATTTGAAAAAAAATTCACATTGAACACAATATACACACGGAAGCACGTCCAACCCACACTCTGAAATTTCTTTATAAAAAAACCCTTCTAAACACTGTTGACAACTCCATGTAGACACCAACCGCGTCCAACGTGACACAAATTTGCCTTGTTTGGACAAACAGTCAGGGAATGATGACTTTATAAACAACTATCTGAAGCGTCCGAAGCGAGTGTCCTATAATAATCCACATAGGACCCTTGTATTAAATTTTGGAGGATCTGTGTGTATGGTTAGTAAAAAAAATCAAACCACAGGATCCAATGTAAGTTATCTTTGAACAGTGTACAAACCCCTAGGTATTCAACAGGTTTTTGTTGTTGATTTTCTAAGCTTGCATTCCACAAACTGGCAGTCGAATAAGCAGCACCGACCCATCCCAAAAACCCTTTCCAAAACTGTCATCCACTCTTCTCCGGATAGCGTTAACTTCCCCCAACAAATGCTGGCAACAGACTTCGATATCAACCTGGTTAGCCTTCAGAAGTGTCCTGAAGAATATTATCATTAGTTGGCTTTTGAGGCTAGCTACGGTACGGATGGGCGATTTGGTATTCACATAAAAGTATTATCACAGTCTGAGCTGACATGCAAGAATGGCTTGATAAATGCAGCTGTCTAAAAAAACCACAGCAAGGTTAGTTACATCAAAATTGATGTATGTGGAAATTCTGATTTTGAGAAGATAAAACTCTCATAGATTCCACCCCCCCCAAAAAAAAAAAAAAATAATAATAATAATAATAATAATAATAATAATAATAATTAATAAAATAAAAAATAAAAATAATAACACCTGAGGATCACATAGTAATAGTCTGGCCCTTTTGATGCATCATAAACATAATCATATACTTCATTATAGATACAGGGAATCTGACAGCGAAGACCTGTTTTATTAACAAACAGTGGCAGCCATTTTGAATGGTTAGCAAGATTCCCGACAAGAAGTTTTAGCCTCAATCAAACCTTTAGACACTTTGCGTGTGAAGAAGAAGGCACATGTTCCTTTTTAAAATCTTTTGAAGAGTGTTTTTAATTGTTACCGTTTTGTTCAGATATGAGTGATTAAGTTCTTAATCACAGATGGCTTGACTGACAACCATTCGAAAGCTCCGCCTTGGATACTGTAAACAAACAAGTTCTAGACACACTCCTCCAAATGGGGCAGTACCTCCCATGCCTCAACCAATAATTACTTCTGACTGCATCGGTTTATCAAAATGACTTCTCTTGACTGGTCCATCAAAAAGTCTTGTCCCCCACCCCATCACCACCGCTAACACCCCCTACTCAATGCCAGTCCAACATCTCCTCCAAGGTTGAAGCACTTATCCAGTCCAGCAAACTTCCAATTCTAAGCTTTCTTAATTCACGCTAAGCCTGTCAGCAGGGAAACAATGACTTTACTCCTGAAGGTTGATCAGCTCCAGCGGGGGTTCTCTTTTTTGTACCATCCTGGATGTCTCCATCACAATTTACCAACAGATTGGAGGATTTTCTTTTTTGATTATTCAACATTCCTGCGGCCAGCTGTATCAATCAGGTGTTTTTTTTATTTGTAAGCCACTAAAAAGCTGGAATGTAAGGTTTAGTGGTGAACCCAAGGATGCTATGCAGCAGGGCAGTAAACTGGCAGAAGTATCAAACTCCACTTTTCAGTTGTATCAGTAGGTATGATATCATGATGCGAAACCAGCAATCAGAAGGGGCACAAAGGGACAAATTTTGTCAGCAAAAAGTGTGCAAAAGTTTGTAGAAGAAACCATCATATGTAGTGTTTAGGACAATATTTTTATGTGACGCATTGCTGGAACCTCTGCTGTTGTTTGTTTAGGTGATCTTCTCATCAAGGGAACTCGGCAAACTCCCACAAGGGGATCTAAACACCAAGCAGGCAACAGCCAATTTCTCTCATACAAACATTGGTTTAACGTCTTTGATTATGAATCAAGAAATTGTGATTCAGTAACTAGACCAAAGTTTGACAGTTCTATCCTAGTTTGAATTGACACACTCACAACGCATCTCCAGTGTCCCCAAAAGGGGCTGGAATTTTGTTCTTGAGGGTTTTTGTTCTTGAGGGTGGTGCAGTAACCTTCTTCTGAAAGGTGGACATTTCTCTCAGAAAATCAAATTTCCTTTTAAAGGTTAACAGTGACACCACAGCAAAAATCAAACACTATTGTGGGTTCATAATTCGGTCTGCCAATAATGTCAGGCATTTGATAATAATCAGTTACAAGTCATTTTTCTAGTAATTTAATATGAAGTTAATAAGGTACCACGATTGCAAATGCACCCCCTCCCCTAAATGCTTCTCCACCCCAAAGACAACAACGATCTGTACCCTGGAATATGAAGTTAATGAGGTACCACGTTACCAAATGCACCCCCTCCCCTAAGTGCTTCTCCACCCCAAAGACAACAGCGATCTGTACCCTCTGAACGAATTCTCCTCAAAACTAATTCCACATAATTACAAAACAGGGGTCTTCGGATAATCCGATTGCTAAAATGGAGATGGAGTGTCAGCAGAAATGTTCTAGCCGCGTGTGAAAATGACTGATGTTTCAACCCCAATTTACCAGCCCCAGATCAGCGATGCAACCCACTAATTTACGGCTTCTCCAGAGGGAGAAACTAGCTCTGATAAACAGAAGTCCATTACTGTGTCCCTCCATTTCTGTTTTCTCCCTGTCTCTTTCTTCCCACGCAGAGTGGATTTATTTGTTTTACTCACTCCTCTGTTTGTGTCACGTAGCGAGGAAGCGTCATGATATTGCGATGATCAAAACAGAGCAAGTGCGAGCATCAAATCCCAACCTCAGCCCAGTTTCAAGATTGTTCCAGGACAACTAAAGCAGTAACCAAAATAAGCTTGTTTAAAAATAAAACTGAACCAGAAATGTATAACACCCCCCCCCCAAAAAAAAAGAGGGGGGGGGGGGGAAGATTTATCACACTGGTTGATACACAGGGGTAAATCATGAACCTCATCGAATATACAGTAACTATCTGCCTCACTGTCTGCAAACAAATCACCAACTCCCCCTCGTTAGTTTTCCCCCCTAGACTAAGGTCGGATTCTATCCATGGATGCATGCGACCATGGGTTTTATCGTCACCAAATGTGCTGAGGCTAGACAATCGATACGTCTGCTGTTTTTGTGTGGAGTAGGGGGGTATAGGGTTAGATACATGATTCATGTGCGCCAGGCATCTCGAGGGGTGGGGATAATGTAACGGTTTGAGGTTTACGTTGCAGTATTTGTTGATTTATTTTTATACGCAAACCCCCCTCAGCACAACAAACTGAGACAATCTCAATTCCATACGATTCAAACACCTAACAGTAACCTAATTGCTCAGGTGTTACTGAAACAGGTGAGATAAACCCCCTTTAGTCTGGGGGAATTTTTTTTTTATATTTGAAATATTTAACGCACGCAGACGACATTGATTATTGTCAAAGACTTAGTGGTGCACACTTTATTTTACCCAATATACACATGAAGTAACCATTCTGTAAAGGTTTAGGCTCAATCCGTCATCGGAGTCATGAGAAACAGTTGAGTATATCAACTTACAACCCCTCCCCCTACACACATTTTAAGTTAATATGTAATTTAACAATGCCCCTCCCCCTTCCACAGGTATATTCATGATGCACATTACATGAACCCAATCCCACTTAATGAGGCATCTTACCTCTGGAGACAGAGGAAGGCAGAAAAAGAGAATGTACCAGCCCCACAATTTCAAATCATGTAAATTAACAAAACCCCAACCTGTTCCATATTCATGATGCTTCTGTTTAGTGACGCCCAATCACACTTCAAACAAAAATGGCAGTGCATATTAATGAGGCATCTGACCTGCTGTGGACACACAAGGGAGGGTTTGACAGAAGAAAGTGAGCAAGAGATGTGTCAGCATTTTTAGTCTAACCACAGATAGACAAGGAGGTGCCCCCCCCCCCCAAAGGGGGCTAGTGTCTTGCCCTCTTGAGATCTGTAGGATTGGCCTGGGTGAAGTTTTATCTCAGAACCCTCCCGCTTGATCTGACATGGTATGCATGAGGAATTTCTGGCTGCTGCCGGAAGTGGGGATTCTTATTTTGATCAACTACACCCCCTTTTCACATTACAGAGCCAATTCCCAGGAAACAAAACCCCAGGAAATTCATGGGCAGTTTGAACCCCATCGCCACACACTTTTAAACCATGTAATTTAACAATGCCCCTCCCCCTTCCACAGGTACATGTATATTCATGATGCAGGTAACATGACCCCCATCCCACTTCAGAACAGATGGCAGTGCATATTACAGTGCATGGAGACAGAGGGAGGGAGGCAGAAAAATAGAATGTACCAGTTTACATCCTCCCCCACACTTTCATACACAATTCAATAAAGCCCCACCCCTTCCATATTCACCCAATGTTTGTTTCACACTCAATGCAATTTTCCTGGGAAGATTGAAAACTCGCCATGCTAACCCCCCATTAAAGTGACTTGCATTGCAACCCGAGGGCCTGAAGATCTCCATGTAGAAAAGACGGTGAGGAAATTTTCAGTTTTAGATATAGGAGGAACACCTTGAATGTAATAGTGACCAAAAAAACATGTTATCATGTAGGGACTGAAAACCCAATCCACATATAATGCTCTAATTCGAGGTGGGATTCGAACCAGAGTCCACAGAGGTGAAAGGCAGAGAAAGAGACTACTATATTTTTTTAAAGCCAACCTAACACCCAAGCATTTTACTATAGCATTCACAAACAATACTCAGCCTGACTTTAATTATCAAGAACTGCCACTGATTACAGAAACAAACTATAATTGTAGTTTTAATAGATGTTATATTTGCATCGGGGATAAAGAATATTATATTTGGTTTTATTTACACCGATGTGTGTAAAGCACTGTATACTCAGTACTTTCCCGAGTCCTGTGAAAAAGAAATCCACAGGCATAGTACTCGGGTGGGATTCAAACCCACAACCTTTGCCATTCTAGAGTAGATGTCTTACCAACTAGACCGCCGAGATTGCCCAGTAGCTAGAGGCAGTTCGAATCCTACATTTTAGCAGCGCATACTGCAACAATGTTAAATTTGTATCGGGGATAAAGAATATTATATTTGGTTTTATCCTTACATCAGTGCAAGGGTAAAACCAAATATAATAGAAATGTAGTGATTGTAGAAATACAATAACCACTAGGTGTTCGGTTTGTGGGAGTTGGAAGTGAAATCAAGATGTATGATATATCAACCAATAATTAGAGCTTCTTAATATACATTTTACTTGAACTTGTGGTCTGGAAGAAGAAGAAGGATAATATATTTTTTTTAATTAAAAAACCCCAATGTTACTCCGAACACCTATGGAGACCCACCCTTTAAAAATCTTCACAGTGTATTCAAGAGGAAACAACTTTACTGAGAACTGCAAGAAACGAGAGCCGCTTCTCTGCTAGCACCTTCCATTATTTTCGACCCGCGTCCGACACCTGAGAACTTAACCCCAAGTCTTGGAGGAGATTCTACCTAGAAATGTTTTGTTAATTGGCACTCATGTCTACGAAAAGCAATCCCATTAAATGCTAAAAATAAATCTGTCCGACAGACACGTACACTCCTTCGAAATGATAATGCTCACTAAAAAGACAATCTGATAGAAGTTGACATATATGGAAGTTGTGTCAACGTCTGCTTCATTTTTTTGATAAAAATAATCCTATACTTTGTGCATTTTCATACTTGGTGCAAGGATCTTCAGTCACTTGTCTTTAAAGGCACTGTACACGTTTGGTAATGACTCGAAACAAATATTAGCATAAAAACTTACTTGGTAACAAGCAACGGAGAGCTGTTGATAGTATAAAACATTGTAGGAAACAACTCCCTCTGAAGTAACGTAGTTTTTGAGAAAGAGGTAATTTCTCACTAAAATAATAAAAAACTTCTTGCAAGAAGTTTTTATTCCTATCTGAAAGCACACAATTGTACAACAAGGGTGTTTTTTCTTTCATCATTTCCTTGCAACTTCGATGACCAATTGAGCCCAAATTTTCACAGGCTTGTTATTTTATGCATATGTTGGGATACACCAAGTGAGAACACTGGTCTTTGACAATTTCCAATTGTGTTCAGTGCCTTTAAATCTGACACAAACTATTTTATTCAAATTAAGTATTTATCCATTCACAGAGGAACATTCACAAAGATGTTGATATATAAACAAAAAATTGACCCATCCACCCAAAATTCATAAAAAAATATGAACAAACTATCAATATATCCTACATACTGAAGTTAAGCTTGAAACAATTTGCCCATCTATCTAGCATGGATCAAGGTAGTCTATCGAGACGAGGTCGACATTCCAGACAAGGTAATCTGTTGACAACAGAACAACAGCACAGGCGGTCTTTTCTCCTTCCTTTTTTATTACTTTTTAATTTTGTTACTTTCAATTGTCATTTGTCAGTTCTGACCCACCCACCTACAATTTCCAAAAAGGTAGCAGAAATTCATAAACATTGGTTATTCCAAACGGCCCCTCGTCTGTTGTTAATGTTTAATCAAATTTTATGTTCTCCCGAGTGTAATTCACTGTTCATCCATAATTAATAACATTATGACAGGGGGACACAGGATGGTTTATTTAGTATTTTCTTTGCTGATTAAAATTGCCAATTAAAAATAATAGATTTTCAATTTTTTTCATAGAATGAGTAGTATGTCTGTGGATTTTGTTCTCCCAGAAGTCAATAAGCCTTGAACATACAGTGTGTTAGGGTAGGGTAGTGTTGGGTAGAGCCAAACTAATTATTCTTTATCCATAAAGCAAATTATAACATCTACTAGAAACCCTGACCCCTGACCCTTATATTATTATTAGACCCTTCAAAATCAAACAGCATGTTTTGTTTTATTCTGTTGGACTGAAGACTGCACTAGTCAACTGATTATGATGTAATGGTCAGGCACCCCACCATAATCAGAGTCCTACAGTTTGGGTGTTGAGTTACTGAATGGTGTTGGACTGAGGACTATGTTGTACATGAGATCAGGCATACCACCATAATTAGAGTCAAACAGCTTTGTGTGTTGAGTTACCATATGGTGTTTGATTTTGTTAAGAGTCAGGAAGCACCCTAGTAAAACACTCAAGGGAGTTTAGGGGGAATTTACCTTTATTTTGTTTTCAGCACATTTTTATATGTACAGTTGGAGTAAGAATTTCTGTCCAAGAACAAATCAATGAACCCAAATTCCTCCCAGCCTTGTTCCCATTCCATTATTTTGACAATGACAGTCCGAAAAAAAACACCAAGATGGACCCACCATGATAAGAGCACATCTTGAAAGCAATTCACATAATCCATACCAAATCAACAGCGCCAATGCTCTAGATATTCAACAAGCTCATCGTAGCACCTTTCCGTCTGACCCCAGCGTCCCCTTCCAGCGTTCTCACCAAAACCCTGTTATCAGTAGTCAAGAAGACTTTTATGAAGAAATTGCAAGCCCTGCAGCAGACGGCTGGCTGCTGCATGCTGCCAAGCCGGCCAGCGGCCATCGCAAACTAGTGACTACATCTTGACTAGAGGATGTGTGCTCTATTGGGGATGATACATTATTTATTAAGGTTGTTTCAGGGTGATGAGACTACTGCTGGTGTACTTAAAGGTACATAATGACAACGGACGTTTGCTCGGTCGTTGTCAGTGAGCGTGCATGTATCGCATGGTTTTAAAAATGCAGACGTTTCACCACAACAGACATGTCTGTTCAACTGTTTAGTACTACAGATTTTGGGTGATCAGAATATGAAAGATGATATCCCCATCTTTGCGTTAATGCCGAAGTGAAAGCCCACAATATGTTGGGACTAACATAGTTTAGATAATTTGAGTCATATCAGGGGGCCAGTTTCATCTGCTTAAGCAGTGAATATTGCTTTAAAATGTTCTGCTACGCAAAAAAAATAAGCAGGATACCAGTCACAGATTGTACATGTGACATTGTATTTTGGCTGGTATAAGATTAATGTCCATTGGATTAATGTCCATTGCACAATATTTTCCAGTGACCATCTTTGCTTATAACAAAATCCAATAAATGTGCTTCTTATATTTTGGAACATAATCCATACTCATGTACTGTGATTTTTGTGTGGGTGCGCGTGCACTTGTATGCACCCGCACGCACACCCACATGTTTGTCGACCCTGTAAATGGAGGACTTCTCTTTGTTATCCCATTATTTGGACGAGGTGTTTTTCAGCAATGTATTTATTGGTTTTGTACATTGAAAGTGTTGTGAGAGAAATGACAATATCACATGTTTCAAAGCATTGCAGAACAGTCACATATTTCCACCAAGCCATCAGCACCAGTAATGTTAAAGTTTTCATACTTTAGTTTAAAAACAATAAATTGAACTTAAGTCACCTGTTATAAAGATGGTAATGATCTTAAGCATCCTGCAAAAATATTTTGTCTGAAATGCACCGTAGAATAGAAATCAATAAAAGTACAAATGAAAACCTTAAATCTCCAAAAATTGCCTTGGGTGTTCGTTTGGGAATGTTGTGGCCAGAGATGCGGTTGCTACCTGCTGTCATCTCGCAAAACATGAATGAATTCAACATTCTTGAAGAAAATACTGTGACAGTTTCTTCCTGTTTTCTCAAAAAGGAGACACTCTATTCAACTGAAACTTTTACAGGTGACTTTTATTAGATCTTTCTTGAAAATGTTGCCCATAAAAAATCAGCATTACGTTGACAAAAAAAAACACCATGACCCTACCTTTAATAACAAGTTTCTGGACAGGTCGAATTTAGCAATGTACTTTTCCAAAATACAAACCCAAGGATACACTATCTCTTTAAGTGATGAGGTTTTGAGTTTCCCAGCATTTGGACTGGTTTCGCAAGAGTGGACGTTAATTAACGATACAGTATCACAATGTCTAGTGGTGGGGGGTTTGAGTATAGTGTGTATTTTTATATTTTATCTTGAGCACAGTTGGAAGGCGGATGTCCCAGTCAAACTGCGGAAGTAGATCACCTGGTTGTCTAATTGTATTACTATGTTCTTGTTTGGTTTTTGCCGACTACTATTTTAAGTTTTATGAAGTATAAATTAGAAGGAGAAAATTGAACATTGTTTGCTATTAAGTGGTACTATGAACAGGAGATACTTTTTTATTAGATCACAGGGTATGTAGGACAACAGGGGGCCCAATTTCTGGGCACTGCTTACCACTGAATTCTGCGCTTACAGTGCCCTGTAAAGCTTGTGATTCTACGGGGCGCAAGCGCATAACTTCGTGATACGCAGCACCATGAAATTGCCCAGATGGTTGGAAATGTGCTTACTTTGTATGTAGCCACTGGATGGCATGTTGCCACTCCAAAAAAGCTAGGACTAGCCATTGAACAGCAAGGCAAATTTAGGTGACATATTGCCACTCTAAAAATGATTGCAATGACTGGCTATGTTTAGGCTACAGCAATACATCTATTGGGTGACAAGTTGCCACTCCATTGATGGAGGTATTGCATATATCTATCAAGGAAATTTAGTCCTATTCATAGTGTATACAATTTGGTTGCAATTTGTTTTTCACATTCTATTGTTCTTATATTCATAATTTGTGTTCATTGTGTTGAAAACATTTTGCCAATAACTTAGTAGTTCTGGGAATTGGTGAAGAAAAGTTAAGCATATTTTACAATTAATTCATTTTTTTAATTAATATTTCTCTTAATTGTTGATGTCTTAAATTTTGTGTTTATAAATCTAAATTGCTTTTAATATTCTTACTCCACTGTTAATTTCCCCTAAATTCAGCCCCTGGTAGAGGCATAAGCATTTTCAATCAATCATATATAATAACAAAAACAATAACAGTACACAATTTGCAACATCCAATCTGTTATCAAGATAATTTGTGGTGTGAATGTTTCTTGAATAACCCATATACTGGAATAAAGTTGCCCTCCTGAGCCGCTATTGAACAATTACCTTTCCTTCATCCTAGCCCCTGGAACTCAAGATTTCACCTGTTTTGTTTCCCCATTCAGGAACACTACATGACTAATCAAACAAATTAGGAACAATTCTCACCCATCCTACATTTAAAACACATGTCGATTCCAAAATATTGACTAGACCCTTGCATTGGGGGCTTCACGGAAATTCCCACAGGCCCCAAAAAACAAAAGTCTCAAATTTCGGGTTAACGGGCGAATCGCCCCAGCCCTGCACTCGCCCCAGCCCTGCATGCCCAATTTTTTTTGTATTTTTGATAAACAGCTTTCGATTGCTGCAAAATTTCCTGAAGTGATTTGAATTTGTAATGACTTTTATGCGCGAGGCCATGCAGGCCATTATAAGACACCTTATACTGCAGATTGTGCAGAAAACATTACAGGCAAAATTCACACAATGTATTGTATAATTATTCTTTATATGTGACTGTATGATAGCCTACACTGGCTTAGCTACAACAACCAAACAAATAAACTATTTATATTATGTGAGGAAGGGAGAGGAGAAAAGGACATTTTTAGCGTACTCATATGCGAAGCTAAAACTAGTCAAATCTGCAGTGTATTTGACCGACAACTGTCTGGTTTTGCAAGGTGGAGCAACAGTGTACAGAATTTGCTATTAGTTAAATCAAACAGCAACCATGCTCTATGGTCAAACTGTGTTCAGATGATAAGCCTTTAAAGGGTCTGTATACGTTTGGTAATTGGAACCCACTGATTGTTTCAACCCTACATAGTTGTAGATATTATACCATAAAACTAACCTGTGAAAATTTCATTTCAAAAGGTGGTAGCATTTTTGAGATATTGCCAAAAAATCTGGAGCGGTTATGTCCACGCAGGAAGAATAATCTGCAATTGGAATACACAATCTGAGAAACGTTACTGCAGTAACGCTTCTCAGATTCAAATTTTTGGGAATTATAAAAAGTGATATCTTTTTCCATAACCGCAGTCCTTCGAAGTGAAAAAATTCTCAAAATGCATTATACTATCCAAAGCTGCTGTACTTCTTACCAAGTAAGTTTTTATTGCCATTAATTTTCAGAGTCATTACCAAACGTGTACAATGCCTTTAAGCAGTGACTATTGCTAGCCATAGCCTATGATTTGTAGCTGGATTAGGACGCGGCTTTACACAAGTCAAGAAACATCTTCTCCTTGTCGGCCATCTTGCTTTTCACCCATTTAACCCCCCCCCCCCAAAAAAAAAACAGTCTGGTCTCTTTGTATAAGAACTATTATAATTTCCATTGTGCATACAGGAATCCTGATGAAGTTGGCCTCACATTGATGAGGGTAAGACCATCATCATCTTGGTCATGTTCCCTGCATACAGCAGCCATCATACATAAGGATTTCCAACATATCAAAAAGGTGCCAGACTAATTTGTCTTACAACCTCAATTTGGTTAAAGACATTGATTTGTAACACATCCGTGTGAAGATATTAGAAACAAGACGGCTACACAATAAAGATCAACAGACAGTAAAAAATGACTGGAATTTCCAAGAAAAAATGTCCACAAACTGATGTGACAAACTACAAGGTTAACTACAAACATGTTGCTTAGCAATGCCAACACAGCTACCATCAAAAAGGCCATTCACTAAACAGACACTATAAACACCTCCACCGTTAAACCCAACTATAATCTTGCCATCGAAGGTTAAACTCACGACTTCTTCATTAAATTTTCAAAACAAACACAGGCTAAACCTTCATAATTTAATATATATATCCACGACTACATGCACTCTTCATGAATGTGAGGGAATAAAGAGGAAAAGAATATGGGACAGGGTTTGTTTAACTTCCGGCATTGGTGTCATAATTTACATGTTAGGAAATAAAAATTCATATAATTCAATGAATGTAGGCCATTTTATTTTTGAAAGACTACAGATTGGTGCTTTTTAAGTTGTCAAGTTACAACAAGGTAAAGTGAACCAGGTCTTCCAGGAACATGACCCAAACCAACCACCAGAAGGACACAAACCATAAATTGTTAAATACACTTTACAGTTCAGCGGACACCGACAAAGTTGTTTAATCATCACAATTTTAAAAACAAAACAAAATACCATCCCTCATGAACGTGAGGGAATAAAGAGGAAAAGAATATGGGACAGGGTTTGTTTAACTTCCGGCATTGATGTCATAATTTACATGTTAGGAAATTTAAATTAATATAATTCAATGAATGTAGGCCATTTTATTTATTGAAAGACTGCAGATTGGTGCTTTTTAAGTTGTCAAGTCACAACAAGGTAAAGTGAAACAGGTCTTCCAGGAACGTGACCCAAACCAATCACCAGGAGGACACGAACCATAAATTGTTAAATACACTTTACAGTTCAGCGGACACCTACAAAGTTGTTTAATCATCACAATTTTATAAACAAAACAAAATACCATCCCAAAAATATGATTCATTATAAATCCAAATATGATTGCATGAAGTAATACAATTTAAAAAATACTCGAGCCAAATGAAACTTTATTTTTCTATATCATACACAAGTCATGATCAGAAAATGAAACAAACCAATTTGCAAATAACATGCCTGCAACAAATTAAAAACAGAAAAAACTTGGAGAAAAACCCCAAAACAAACTGAAGAGTTTTAAACACACAGCTGTCTCAACACAACTTGCCATGAACATCAGGGCCATCTCGGAGGAGAATTTGTTTAAGTAACCATCCATCTTTAATTAAGGTTCTTTTTCTCTTCTTCTTCTTCTTAAGCCAGACAAATCTTCACCGCACGACAGTCGGAAGTGGCTGTCCATGCTTCATTAATGACTTGTATCTTGTAAGCTACACAGCTGAGTGAGTTGGTGGTGGGTGGGGGGGGGTGTGCATGATTGCAGGCATATCAGAAGGTTATATATAGGAAGAGAGAGTTCGAGGATACCACATGTGATATCATTGACCTAAAGCTTATTATTATTATTATTATTATTATTATTATTATTATTATTATTATTATTATTATTATATACTTCTGGTAGTGAAGTCAAGGATGCCTCATAAGGGAACTTAATCACTGCAGCTCACAGGCCTGAGGAAACCTGTAAACAAGGGTGCTTGCTATGTGAACCAGAAACACCGCGGTTAACCCCTCCCCCCTCCGCGATAAGTGTTCTGGGTTCTTTTACGTGCACTACCAATCCTAGAACACGGGACCTACGGCTTAATGTCCCATCCGAAGGACAAAGCAATTATGGTAAAGCATCTTGCTCAAGGATACAAGTGTCACGACCGGGTCTCGAACCCAAACTCTGCTGATCAGAAACACCAGAGGTTGAGTACGGTGCTCTTAACCGCTCGGCCATGACACGCCATCATGATGTGGATTTGATTCACAGAGCTGTATGCTAGAATGCGTTTTCAAGTCGTTTGGCCGCATCCATGTTTAAGTACGAACCTATATATGCAAAAGCTTGAAATATTGTACAGGAGCTCAGCCTGTTCAGTCAACTTGCATAAGTGCTATTATTCACAATCTGTGTCTCACAGAATCTACTAATTGAAAGCATGATCATGTAAATGCGTATATTTTTGGCGCGAGTGAGCCTCATATGTCTGTCAAGAGATTTGACACCAATGTAGCTCTATGAAATATAAATTTGGTCCTCAGTCACGCACATGCCTCAAACATATCTTCATCCAGGAGGCTTCAAAAGAATGTATGCATGTGTAATCAACAGCTAGGCTCTAGTAAATATACATAGCTCTGTGATTTGAATATTTACCATGAACGGCTGGATCAATAATTATCCAGACGATAAAATAATAATAATAATAATAATACTAATACTGAGTTTTATATAGCATACACATCTATTGATAAGGTACCCAAGGCAGGTTTTCAAAAATTTTGAACTATGAGACGGATTTATGTAGTACCTTATATGGGTTTATAAGGTGCTCCGGCGCACTCAGTTCATACCAGTATTAACTGGCCATAACTGAGTAAACAGCATTTGGAGACTCTGAATCACCATTGCTTATTTTAACTGCCACAATCGTTATAAGCCTGATACAAATTTGTACACAGGTCACTGGCAAAATAGTAAAGAACTAACATAAATGATTTGAGAAACAGTACATGTAAGTGCACCAAACAACTTGACTAAAACTATGTGCGTGAAGAAGGATTTTGATTAAATTTTCAAGGAGTCATTTTCGTCGATGTCTCAAGATGCTCGTTAAATCGCTATCGAGGAAGGTAAATCACTGGGCACACTGGCGCCCTGATGATTCACAGAGGGACATGATGATGTGATTGGGAACCGGTGATAACGAGCGACGACACCTTACTGAAGATCCATTCCCGTGGATGGTTGGGAATCCCAACTTCATCTGGGGCGGTCCCTATGGTGTATCATTTGGTCCCCAGACTAGCGATTAAGGTCAGTGATGGGACTGTTAGTGTGAAGATGTTGTTATCCCAATCTCTGTTAGCACGGTCTGTTAGAGGAATATTAACTCAAAGTCCACTGCATGGTCCCCACTGTTAGTATTAAAGGGATACAATCGTCAGTGGTAATCTCTGCTTTTTCTTTCACAGTTGACAAGGTGTCTTGAGTTCATACCAGCCAAAGCATGAAAGCAACTTATAAACAGCACATCACTTCTCAGAAGATATCATGCTCATCAGTAACATGAGTGATAAAAGCAATTTGAATCATGTATGTGTATGAAGTTTTAGTTCGTAAAAATGTAAGAGATGGCAGAGGTGACAAGCAGCTTGTGTCCAAACATCCAAAACTGCAAAAGACAATCCAAGCATTTGTCTTCAGTCCCTTCAGCTAAAAATAAAATTGTCACAACAGCTGATATCTTGTCATGTGTCATATATGATAACAATTTATCTACATGTAGAATTTCCATAATCCATTTTTATGAAATCAAAATGTTCCCGCCTGGGGAAACGAATGATCCGAAATCAGCACAATCTGGTCTTGTCTATAGCAACAATGTTTTTTTTTGTCTCTAAAATGGTGAAGTTCTGAGAGTGGTTCCTTGTCAAGGACCGAGTGTCAGTTATAAGTGAGCAGCCAATTTCAGCTCCATCCTAAACCGATGATGTAGCTTCCCAGCCGGGAAGCGGCCCCGACTCAAAAGGCTGTAGGTAAAGGGCCTACTGCCGACAGTAAAAGCTCATCGAGATAGACCAATTCATCGCACCAAGGAGGAAATGTCAGACTCTTAGATCCAAGAGTGGAAGAAATCAACCTCATCTTGTACTGTAGTCACACTGTTCTCCACACCAGCTGGACAGTACATGGATTGGCACATATGATAAAAGGTAGTCAAAATCAAAGCCTCTGAGTTTACTGAAAATTTCAGGGTGAAGTTTAGAGAAGACTGACAAATTCACCAATGCAAACCAATCTCACATGCAACTTGTAGTTACATTGTACCCCCAAAAAGAGGAAGCTTGTCTTGTACTGTGTTTTAATTTTTCTATAGCACAAAAACACAAGAGAAATCAATTGATCCAAGTTGCATGCCTGATCCCCAGGATTCACTCCGATGCTTATCAAAATATCTTCATCCATAGCTTCCCAAGACTAACCCCAGTTCTTATTCAGGAGGTTGCCTCTGTCTTCTGCTTAGATATACATGTAGTTCACAAACTTGCAAGATCCTAACAGTGGTCTATAGGCCCAAATGGTAGTTGAAACACCCGAGGAAAAGTCAGAATTTTCATCAAGTGGTCCAGCTGGCTAGGGCAGTGTTGAACAAAAATCACTATTTAATAAGAAATATGGACCGGTGAAAAAAAACAAGTGAAACAACAAGTTAATTGAATACGTTGGCTAGTCACGCAAAAAAAAGTGAAGGGCCTCCCTGAAGATTATTTGACACTCTTTTCCCACTAGCTTATTTATTGTTCAACACCCTCAAACTGCTCCTTTAAGGAATGTGCCTCCATCTTCCACAAACACTTAAGATTCCTCGCTTCCGTTGTCTCTCTCCGCCTCCTCCTCCTCACTTAATGATGCAAGGCTTGTTATCTTGAGTTGCCCTGTGATTGATAGATGCTCATTACCATGCCACTCTAATCAGCCTAGAAAAAGGGGGGTTTGTAAATGAGTCGCTGGGGAGGTTTCAACCCCCCCTCCCCCTCCAACCCAAAGTCTATCGGAATATCTTGACATTATGCCGGAGGGAGAGTGCGGTGAGAAAGATGGGAATGAGAATGCTTTAATCAAATACAATTGGGTTATTATTCATGTTAGTCTTTCCAAGAATGAGGGGGGAAACAAGGAGGGTAGTGGTAGCAAGAATGCTGGAGAATGGAGATGCAAAGAAAGAGTGTTGCAGTTAAGAGGTGATGTGACAGCAAGGTCGTAACTTTTAGTTCCATCTCCCTTTTTAAAAAACCAAAGTCCAAATCCATCAAGATTTAACCGCAGGCTTTCAAACACACTTGGCAGGAGGCCAGTAGGTCTATAGTAATGGCAAGAGGCTGGAGGGGTGAGAGTGACCCACCTTGCTCCGACGGCAAACTGTCTGAGAGAGATGAAAATTTGAATTTGTCTTGTCGGAGGACGTGTCCGTATTAGCAACTGTAGCTTGATCATCACAGTAACATGCGATGAGGACACAGCCTCTCTGTATGTTGTTGGATTCTCAAGACAAGAAAACCAAAGACAGGAAAATTATCGAAAAGGTACAAGCCTGTGCCACCAAACTCATACCAAGTCTAAAGGACCAACCATACAAAACCAGACTGACCCAAACACAATGTTAAAAAAGCAGAGTATCAGGGGCCCAGAGGTCTCACTCATAAGCTCGCCAAATCAAAAACCAACTTAGACATCAAAAAAAAATTATGGCGCCAGAGAGTGTTAAACCCATGGAACAAGCTACCACAAAGCGCAGTCTCTGCCCCTACACTCCTAAACTTCCAAACCCAACTGTCACACATGGGCCTATAATGGGCTACAAAGCCCCCTAACCCTGCCGCACTCTCATCAATGAAGATGGAGATGTGGCGCTTCAAGGTATGTTCAAGGTATGTTCAAACTCTGAAGGATTTCTCATAGAACTGCTCAGAGACTTAAAAATCCAACACTGGGCCCAATTTCATGGCTCTGGTTACCGTAAGCAAAGAATCATCGCTTTTGGAAGCAAGGCATTCCGCACTTTATTTCATAGGTTAGCAGGGAATTTTTGCTTGTGCGCGTGCATACTCCACATTACCAGGCATTCTTCGCTTACACAGCTAGCGCAGAATATCTGTGCTTGCCCTGTAAGCGAAGTATGGTGATCGCAAGCGCAGAATTCGGCAATAAGGCAGATCCATGAAGTTGAGCACTAGTCACTCGGATACAACACAAAAAGTTGTACCTTCAACTTAAATGTAAAAGTTGTGTCTATCTTTAGAGTACGTTTGTCTGATTATTTTCCCGGGGGGGGGGGGAGACGTTTCTCAGAAACTCTGGTGAGCAAGGTTTCATTTTAATCTGAAGTCCACAAAGATCTTACTAAAAGGCTCTCCATCACTCTAAAATTTAGAAGCGTTTTCCATTTTTCATATTAAGTAGCCCCTCAACCCTTTCCACTGAAGATTGATTCTGTATCTATCTCCAGCATCAGATTAAA
>JAJGQC010000159.1:0-75000 GCA_021014325.1 Plazaster borealis
TAGTCTTGAAATATCGCATGATAACTCATTCCAAACAGCAATCCTCACTCGTCATAAGATAGGCCTGTATACGTTAAGGCCATGCAACACGAAGCAATTTATAGGCAACCAGTTCCAGGCAATCTCCAATAAGAAAATTTATTCACGTTTCAGTTTTCTAACTTTTTTTTCCAGGGATAGTGAGTTACAGCTAGAACAGAAGAATGTCTCTTGAGCTGCCAAAGTGTTCCTTGTGCATGCAGTGCAGTTGGTTGCCTCCAAGTTGCCTGAAAAATTGCCCTGTGTAACATGGCCTTTAGTGACAAACATTCAGACGGTTCAAGTACTGCGTGTACAGACCTTTATCGTTGGACATCCATCTTGTATTACTTCCATTTTAATCACAGTGAAACCAAAGTGAGGCTGGAAGGGCAAATAGTCGGGTCCCTTTTTTGGTATAGATTAGAATTGGTATACATTAATACTATTGTACACAGGTGACTTGACCGAGATAGTGTCAGCATGATCAATGTCTGTTTGAACTTAAGTGTGAGATTGGTTTCCTTTACATTATACATGAGAGCCCAAGGTTCACATAAGTGTTTGAATATGCGCAAGACTTGCAAGGTCTATGTATGTGCATATTAAAAAGCTGCACACGGCTTTGTTATTCTATGGCCGTTTTAAAAAAAACAAGCCTTTGGTTTAGGCTCTCACTTGGGCTCCATCAGTAATTTTGAAAATGTACGCTTTCAGTACAGGACTTCAAATGGACAGACAGTGCCTAAGCCAATGCCTAAGCCAATGCCTAAGCCAATGCCTAAGCCGGAGCTTAAGCCAGAGCCAAAGCCTAAGAAGTGTTTTCAAAAATGGCCCATTTAATCCTTTCATGCACCATTTATTTTAGTGATAAATTGATCATATGGACACATTAGTTGTTTACTCATTTTTTTGCAAAGGGCGACCCCCCCCCCAAAAAAAAAAAAAAACACAATAGCACCCTCAAGAGTCCTTTTCCACATTCTAAAAACTGTGTGGCCGTGCGATCGTTATTTTTCATTTTACAACTATTTTTCTGAAGGGATTTAAACTTATGACCGGTCGGCGTGTGAAAGAGTTCACAACAGACCTTTACTCATGCATAATGTATTCCCCCCATTCAAGTCAACGTTAACGAAATAGAGAACATAGTCTGGCTCCCAATTCTTTTTAACAAGAATCAGAATTCGTAATTGCTTATCAGCAAACAGGATACATAACAAAAATGGTGGCTACACAATAGAAGTCTTATCAATATGAAGCTTCAAAAATGTTTAGAAACCTCACCTTCTGAAAGCTTTTCTCAGTGAACTTTCCCGTAAAGCCAGGCCAACCATACGCTTTCTACTGTTCACTGCCTCACAGTACATTATCTGCATGAATGCAACTCGATATGCTTGAGATAAAATTCCGCACATTTTTTTTTCAACTTCAGAACACAATTTTTATCCATTATGTTGGGGGTTTTTTTGTGTCTAGCGGTACTCAGAGGTCTTCCTTTCCTAGACATGTAAAACTCTACATGAACTGACTTATCTGTGGAAATTGTCAACAACCTAAGGGCTGATTGTTGAATGTTGGTGTCACTACATATTGCCATATCAACAAGAAATCCTTATCAAGGGGGGCCGGTGGCCATTTTGGGGAGCCATATCAGGGTGTAGAGAGAATCCAACTTTTAAACATAGGATCATTGCCATTTCCAAGAAAATTTTGCAATACACCTGTGGGTTTTTTAGCAACAGATTTCAAGGGAAACCAAGTTCTTTACATTACTAGCTTCAAGATGGGCCTTTGACCACACCTATACCCAGGGATGAGATTTGACGGATGTAGAAATTCCTCTGAAGGTCTTGGTTTTCCTTTCATTAAGATCTGGAACCTTATGTAACAATTCAGTAGGTTTCCAGACTCTCTGCATTACCAGAAGTACGAAACTACAGATTTGGACACAATGTGGTTTGTTTATTTCACCTTGTGTTGACTGCTTTACTTCTTCCAAAAAAATCTGAAGGCTCAAAGACATTTTGAGAAAATCCTGAAATAAGGAAAAATCCTGAGAAATCAAATGCCTGTGTACCCGGTACCTCATATAAATGAGATTGTTTTTAGGTGTTCGGGCAAATAGCCCGAACAACTCATTGTTTTTGTTCTGTTTTTTTTTTTAGGTGTTCGGGCAAATAGCCTGAACAACTCATTGTTTTTGTTCTGTTTTTTAGGTGTTCGGGCATATAGCCCGAACAACTCATTGTTTTTGTTCTGGTTTTTTTTTTTTTTTTTTAGTTTTTCTTATTCTTTTCCCCAAGCTTTGTCCGCAAGCAAACGCATACTTGCGAACCTTTGATCAACTTGAAACTTCATGTGAAGTTAGAACATAACTAGCAGAAGCTGAGTAAGTTGTGACGTCACGATTACGTCATCAGGTGTCAAATTACAAGCCATTTAAGGCCAAAAAGTGACCATATGCCAATGCCTGTATGTCTCTGAATATTATAGCTACAGTATTCATATTTGGGCATATGATTGATCAAGACACGGGCAACATTTCAAAAGTTAACGTCAAAATCGTATGACCTTTTCTTCGAGGTCATGCCCCTAGGTCGAAGTTTGCCTTTGGTTTTTTTCTTGAAAAACATCATTTTCGGGCTTATTTCCGGCGTAACTCAAGATTGAAATTGAATTTTACATTGAAACTCATAAGACATTTGAACCTAAATATCAAGACGACACAAACTTGATAATGTCATAATGACGTCATCAGGTATTGAATTACATCAAATCAAAGTTTAATATTTGAAATAAAATCATAACTCATGAACGACATGTTGGATTTTTACAATCTATACATCATCGGAAAGTTCGTTAAAGGTTCAACAGACGCTACACAGAAAGTGACCCCATTTGACCTTGACTTCCGGTTCAACCCGGAAATATAAAATTCCATAAAATTCGTATCTCAAAATTACTTATCATTTCAGAATAAATTTTGCATCAGGTTGTAGAACATTGAGCCTGCTCAAACTTTTGCACAGAAATGACAACATTTTGACATTTACATCTTGTCTTATAACCACCGGCATTAAAGCGCACGTTTGTGTTGACCCACTTTGATAACGCGGGATAGTGTAATAGCACGTGCACAGATACATGTATATTGAACGTGTAGTTCAGTTACACCAACTACATGTAAGAATACATTTAGCAACGCTGCATGTTACCTTGTTTATTGCGCACCACGGCATAAAGATAATCCATCTAAAACTTGAAAAATTCGTAACTCCTGAACCACATATTGGATTTTTACAATCTATACATCATCTGAAAGGTACATATAAAACCTAACATACGCTACACTAATTGTGACCCCGTTTGACCTTGACTTCCGGTTCAAAGCGGAAGTTGTAATTTGATATTTCAAAATTCATAATTCCTGAACCACATATTGGATTTTTACAATCTATACATCATTGGAAAGTTCGTTTAATGTTCAACAAATGCTACACAGAAAGTGACCTCATTTGACCTTGACTTCCGGTTCAAACCGGAAGATGAAATTGTATATTTGAAAAAACAGAACTCCTGAACCACACGTTGGATTTTTATCATCTATACATCATCAGAAAGGGCTCCAAAGATTTAAAAAACGCTACACACTGTGACCTCATTTGACCTTTACTTCCGGTTCAAACCGGAATTTGAAAGTTTTTGTTTCAACAAATCTTTTGAGGTTTACAATCCATACATCATCTAAACGTCTTCATAAACTAAACACGCGCTACACAAAATGTAACCCCTATTTGACCTTGACTGTCGGTCCAAACCGGAAGTTGATGTTTCATTTTTTGAAAAATTCATAACTCCTGGACCAGGCATTGGATCGATTAGGTAAAATGTTGTGACCTATTCATTCAATCACTCCCACGAACACCTTGTTTTTGTCACATGACAAAAACTGAATTTCTAGTTTTATTTTAATACTGGTTTTCTACATTTTTTCAATACTACTGTTTTTCTAACTTACTTTTCTAGATTCAAGATTATGAGGCCTTTGAGCAAACATGTACCCTGTTGTACATAAATAAGATACATTTAAAATGTCAACGTTCTTGAAAAATCCTCACTACTCAAACCTCACCCAAATAAAAATCTGAGCAAAGTCCCTTGTACTTGGATCAATAGAAATTGATTTCAGTCTCTTAAAACCATTCATCAATCAAACCTCAGTGACTAAAACACTAATCCTCTACCACTACTGGTGTACTCTAATGCTGGATAGCCTTCCTTGCACTAATTACACATACATTACTGGCTTCATCAGGAATTAATGATATTCAAGGTAGTTGTTAAAGGTATTGTACACTTTTTGTAACAGCTCAAAATCAGTGTCCACATTTTACGTGATTCAACATATGCATGAACAAACAAACCTGTGAAAGTTTGAGCTCAATTGGTCATCGAGATCATGAGAAAATAGTGAAAAGAGACCTTATGTGTTTTCTGCTTTTTTAAAATATCGCGCATGATAAAAATTATTGTTTTACTCATTTCTCAGAAACGATAGCATTTTAGGCAGAAATATTTTAAGGAACCCTTTCAACCATTACTTACTTTAAATCATGCAAGTTGTGTGTGAATCTGTAAAATGTTTGTGTTTTTCGAGGAAGCAAGGACAGGGAGAAAAACCTCCCGACCTGCGATATTGATAAGGAAGAACGCTAAATAATTTCTTTTTTTTACATGGCCTCATACTAGTGTCAGAGCAGGATTTA
This sequence comes from Plazaster borealis, assembly GCA_021014325.1. Taxonomy (NCBI): domain Eukaryota; kingdom Metazoa; phylum Echinodermata; class Asteroidea; order Forcipulatida; family Labidiasteridae; genus Plazaster; species Plazaster borealis. The sequence continues at coordinate 4,788 of JAJGQC010000159.1, forward strand.
AACCCACACTGTGTACGAACACATAGGGGAGATGACCCCTCAGCTACCAAGTTTTCTTGATTACCAATTCATTAGACATTTAATCCCAGGTGTAAATCCTTCTTAATGAGTCAGACATCAATAAGAAGTCTCTTTTAAAAAAGAATCCATTTGATCATCTTTGGAATGTAAATGGTTGTTACATAACACTCTGACTAATGGTTAAACCATGGTTAAACCTAAGTTCCGGTCATTAAAATATCTATTCAATGGCTACAGGCCTGTAGAAGGCCTGATCGCAAATCAATGCAAGAGATAAAAAGTGCTGATGATGGAATTGAAACGGAATCAAAATTGACTGCAGAAGATCAAAGGCTTAAATTTCAAGTGAGATATTATAGCACAGTCTTAAGAAATAAATTTCAGCTGAAAATGTTAGGTTTTGTTGGGGGGGTTTTATTATTCAAATTCCACACATGGCTCTGTCTTTATATTTCTTTACATTTTATAAAATAATTTATCAACTTACAAATTTGTTTATTCTGTTGTGTACAGAGGGGGAAAAAATCTCGCCATCAAAAATTACGATTCCACACTTATCCTGGCAGTTCATTTTCATCCTCGCCCTTCCCTTTCCTTTAGAAATGTTGTAAAATCATTGCCTGAAATCGAAAGTACATTCAGATCATATTTTGAGAGCAACAAAAGTAATTACCTTAGCATGATATTTTACCTTGGGGGTTCAACCTTTCTAAACTGTGTGTCACATCAAGTACGTACCTTGACCTTTGGGTCAAGACCAGCCCTCCGAGGACCCAAATTTCAAGGTTATAGATAAAATATTTCAAGACCAGACAAAGAAGCACTTGGGAAGTTGGCAAAATATTTTAGGTTGTAATTGAGAGCTATGCAAAATGTCCAACATTTTCGCAGCGAGTTAAAAGTAGCGTGCAGTAAATATTAATTTAAACATGCTACTATGAATAGGTAATGATAAAAACGTTTTATCAGCAGATCAAAGAGCCGCACTAATGGAAGAAACAGCACTTAAGGTTTCAGGAATAAGAAGATTTTAAGATGTTTCCTGAAAATGCAGTGATTGAAGGGAGGGTCATAGATTTGTTTTTGTCAATGTAATGCTGATTTATAGGCCAAATTATCCCCAAAGATACAATAAAAGTTACCTGTGAAAGTTTTAGCTGTGTCTACTTGTTGAGAATTCAGCAAAAAACTGTCTCAGAATTTCCATCAAGAACGTTGAATCCACCAACAGCAGGTACCAACCACATCTCTGGCCGCAGCATTCACGAACGGACACCACAGAAATTTGAATCACCACAAGTCGCCTTCAGGTTGAATTCTAACCAACAGGGGCACTTCAGATTTAAATCATTTCACAAGATGCTTACTATTATTACCATCTTTATAACAAGCAGGCTTTCCGATAAAAATTACGCTTTTTTTAGGGGGGCGGGGGTGGTCATTGCCAAAGTATGACTCTACCTTTAAATAAGAAGACCAATAATATTGGAAACTACTTTAATATGCAAGAGAGCAGAATCGGATCTTTACAAGTCAGAGTGTGAAACATTTCTTGCAAATACAGTGAACCTTTCACTTTTACAGAGATATTTGCAAAATATTTGCAAAATCAAACAATAAATCCTGAAAATGGTTATCATCCATCCAACAAATTATTCAAAAAATAAATTCATTTTCTCTAAGACCGACAGCAGACCTGGCTATATTTTTTCTATAAGTCATACATGTTCATGCAGAAACTGTTATACAGTGAAGAAACAACTTCTTGACCAAACACAAGTCAAGAGTTATCAAGGGGGCTCTAGAGGCTATTATCCACATTGCTCTTCGTCCACACTGTGCTGCAAATCACCTTGCCCTTTGCAGAAAGAAATTCTCTGAACTGCTCAATAAATATGTGCTTTAGGCAGCTGGGACCCATACATCACGATTGTATGGCTATCACAAATACATCATTTGAGGGCCAAACTTCATACAGCGGCTTAAGCAGACTGCTATTAAGCAAAGATGAGCAGGATACCAGTCACGGATGCTGTGACATAGAATTTTAGCTTGTAACCCTTTTCTGGTAAGCGTAGTTTTGTTTGTGCTTAGCTCGAGGAAGTTATGATTTGATCAAAATGCCTGGCCATCATACAATACAATCGGGCACCATATGGACAGCACAAGCAATTTCATACCCGGACATACTATGTATGATTTGTGTTATTCTTTTCTTTGGTGGAGTGGAACACAAGTATGCTCTATATTAATTTGCCAGTAAATGTTTATTTGTTTGAAACAAGTGTTGAGAATGTGTGTTAGGGACTTGAGGAGTAAAGAGGCTAAAGGTACTGGAGCAAGCACGCTACACACAATGTACATTATATATATTTTAAGATTTTGAGAAATTTTACACTTTAGATTGACTGAGCCTTGGAACTATCATCTTGGTTTTTTGAACAACAGTTTACATTATCCAGATTACTTTACTGAGCAAAGACAATGGTACAGCATATCAAGGACAGTTCAAGCTGTTTTGATTTTTATTTCAGTTGACCAGGGTAAGGAAATTATCCATGGATGAAGGTCAGAAAATACGCTGGTACTTTTTTTCTTTTTTTTTACAATTCAGAGTAACTCCCAGTGACTTTTTACTCCAGCTTTTGTCACATAAACCAGTAAAAAAATCACCTGTCATAATTTAATTACTCTGAAAAGATCTTCACATAAACCAGAAGTAAAAAAATCACCTGTCATATATTACTCTGAAAAGATCTGGGTTGCAAACAAACCTAATTCACTTTGAAGAAATGCATGGGAGGCCTGGTATATGAACTGACGGGTGTGTTAGGTTTCTACAACAAGAAATATACCAAGGCCTCCATACAATAGACCTTTATCATGTTGCCACCATCTTGGTCATGTATCCAATACCAGCAATGAATAATAACATTCACTGTACAAAAAGGAACCAGACTATTTCTCCTCCCAGCCTCGGTTTGGTTACATTGATTTGAATGGGAGAAAATCAAGTTGGCCGCACCATGATTACGGTCTATAGGTTTAGGTGAAGAAGTCCCTTGAAGTTCTGTCTTGGTTTTAGTTTCAAAGGTTTACTGACAATCTCCATCAAGAATTGCAAAAACACTTACACACATGGACTACTCCAGTGCATGTATTTTAACTTGTCGTGGTTACTTCACTGTCCTTTGGCGTGACCAGACAAATTTATTGAGTGGGGGGGGGGGCAAGCGGGGGCTATGACATATCTGGGCTATTTGATATTGAATTGTGCATTTGTGCTTTTTTTTATACTTTTTGGACTCAGGAGGCAGGCCTGGAATTACACGGAGGCCACGATGCCCCCTCTTAAGTTTCCCATAAACTGAAATATTTTCAAATGGAAGTGCCCTTTGCAAAATGAAAAAGACCTTGCCCTCTCAAAGATAAAATTCCAGGCCGGGGGAGGGTAAATAATTTTGTTTTAAAAAGCTTATAATCAAGAAATTTCTAAAGAAATCGCTAGTCAGTAGGTTTTGATATTAATCTCACATAAGTTATTTAACATCAGTTTGGACACACCATGGATGACTTATCTCATGAGCAATATATTTAAATTTTGCCCTGTACTGATATACATGTACAACAAACACTGTTAACTCAGTGCTTACCGAGTCCAGCCAACAACTTTTCTAAATCAGTCAGGAAATCTCGAGAACCTTTGCATGACAGGGGAAGGGAAAGAGAAAGATTTAAAAGCCTGTTCACACTGCAGCTGTCCAGACCTGTCTAAACACTGTCTACGTCAAGTTAATAAATTAGAAGATTAAACCATGATTAAACTATTAGTCTGATCATTATTTCATCAAGATATGAAACTTTCAGCTGGTTTGGGATCAGAGCGAGTAGTGTGCAGGAGAGCTGGTTCAACTTCCTCCTGATGCCGGATGGTCCTCAGTCAGCAGAAAGTTCTGCTTAATCAAAAAATGATCTGCTGAGTGGAAACTTGCAGGGAGCCAGTTGTAACAATCATATAGCATTTTGGCTGGTAAGATAGTTCTGCTTAGCATTATTGGGTTTTTTTTGACTAAAAGATATATCAATTTCCATCCTCTAATTTTCAATAAACACACCATAAAACTACCTGTGCAAATCTCATCAACTTCAGAGGCCATGTGAAGGAGCAAAAAAAAGCTGTTTTGTCAGGTTTTTGTGCTTGTAAAAATTGCAGCAATTAAAATTGTGTTTTGTGAGGTATAAGAATGCCACTTCCTCAGACGGAAATATTTCTCAGAAGAATTGGTACTGGTAAGATTGGCGTGTTGTGGCTGAGTGGTCTAGAGTGTCAAACTCCAGTTCTGATGGCATCAGAGTGTGGGTTCGAATCCCAGTAGTGACACTTGTTGCTTCTCATCACCCAGGAGTAAATGGGTACCTACAAGCGTAGAGATTGTTGATGTGAATGATTGGCAACCTGTGCATCCATTTGGCTACCGATGCTGCATACTCCAAAGGAGTTGAGATGGTTTCAGGAATGATTAAGGCCCAATGAACAGGAGTAGGAATAGTGTAATTCTCTTTTATACACTCTTTAAAAGTGTCGGATAAATGCCTATTATTATTCTTTCTAGCCTATGTCACTCCACTGCAGGAGGAAAGCCTCTTCACCAATTTTCCATATCACTCTATCTTGAGCTGTCTGTTGCCAAGCAATGCCCTTATATATTATTAGTTCATTCCTCCATCTTCTGTTTTGCCTTCCTTTTTCTGGTTTGGTTTCTTGGAGTCCCATTGTTGGTTTTTAATTATCATTACTTTATAATCAATGAGCTGTCAGCTTAAAGCAAGTCAATACTTGTGATCGATAATTACCACTCCTTTTACTATGTCTTTAAAATTATTAGCTGTGAATTTGGCCGATGGTACATATATGTAAGTGGGGTAAGATTAGACACCACCAAATGCAATTACACTGGCCCCATGCCATTAACAACATCTGTGTACATCATTATCGAAAACATGCTTTGGCAAATTATCACCCTAGAAAGTTTAATTGGATTAACTTATTCTGCCTGTCATCCTAATAATTTTACAAACGTGGAGCATGACCCTTGGCTCTCCCTGCTATCGCCAACATGAATCAGTTTAGCACATCATGATAGTCTTCCTCCTTCCTATGATGTTGTGGACAATTATAAATGATGCCATGGGCTCATAAAGTGATCTTGGCCAGGTGGTAAGGTATTACGATTATCTCAAGCTGGGGGTTGTCCCTACCCATGGAAACGCCAGGTCCAACTCTCCCAGTTGGTCGTACCTGGAATAGATATGGGTCTTGAACTTGGGTATGTAAGACACAACTCTGACCCCTTATTATGGTGTGACATCAGACTCACAACTAAGGTAGACTGAGTGGGGTAATGGGGGGACCTTGATATAGAGGTATGATCGTACAAGAATGAAAAATCCTGAAAATAAGGTGGTAGTCCCGTCTTGTTTTTCTAAAGATGAAACTCTTGAAATTTCAGGGTCTTTAATTGTTAACGATTTACAGACTCACAAAATGGAAACCTTCAGGTTTGGATTGGACACAGCAGTGCTCTGTCTTTTCTTTCAACTTGATTGCATGTTTGTGCCACTCAAGGAAAAGGGTAAGCTTTGAAAAAATACCTACTGAAATCAGGGAGGGGGGATCCTGCCAAAAAATTGTTCATGGCCTTATGTTTTGACCCGAGCAGAGTCTTTCTCAAAGGCTACAGAAAAGAAGATGAGAACAAAATCCTGACAAATCAAAGCCTGTTTAATGTTCATGTAGAGATTTATATTGGTTTCTTGATGGCCTCCTTCTGTCAACAGACTCTAAAAAGGTAATCAGCATGTATGCACAGACACCCCTAAAGTTGATACCTGCTCAATTATTAAAACACACGATCACAATCCAGATAGACTATAGCTAAGTCACTTCCCAAGGAGGTCATGTATTTGATATCGTCATGTCAGCTAGTGGCATCATCTTCCTTTAAGAATCATTCTTACCCCCCCCCCACCCCCCCCCACACGTAGACCCTTCTCCTCTACCCACGCCTTCATCCACATACAAACTGTTTACACAGTGCATCGACTGATTGGGGATCTATAATGATGGCAGTCTCCCTAAAGGAGCAGGGACATCACCTGCTGTCAGCGAGGCAGAGCCAGGGCCTCTTCCTTTGTGGGGGAGAAAGGCTCGGCTTTTCATCCCTCTCATGAAGCTTTCTACCCCCTCCAGGCTAGCCCTGCTACTCTGATACAGTCTGGATTACTGACAAATAGAGTGAGGGGATATTACTGGCGATGTCTTACAGATCTCCAATTGGACTTTTTTTCTTTAGACTCATTCACCGGACAAACTTGATACTGCGTTGTGTAAGGAGGTTTGTGGATAGCACCATGGAAACTCCTCTGATGAGATACGCACACAAAAATGAAATGGGTTTTGGACATCCAGGACGGATTCGTACAATATGCTTATTCATGAGAAATATCTATTCAGATTACAGGAGCATATCACGATCTCGGAATTGACTTATCTCGATATTCAACTCTGAGGTTTTTGTAACCAGGGAGACAAATAGATGGGGTATTTTCGGAGGGAATAATGCAAGAGCTTTGTACATTGATAAGGCTCGGTTTTTTTCAAAGAGGAATCAGGGGGTCTACAGACTTTTTTTTTCAGAGCACGGCCATGTTGTTTTTCTTCCGTACAAACATACATGTACCAAACTGAGGCTAGGAGGGATTATCATCAGGTAAATTGTGAGCTTTTACATTTCAAATCAAGGGTTCTCCCCGGAATTGTTCAGAACTGCGGGGCATCCTGGACCCCAAATTTGACCGAAGCTGTTTATGTTTATGTTTTAAAAGCTCTGCTGTGCAATCTGGAGCATTTTAAATGGTTTTATTTTATTGTGATTATTCTGAACTTTGGTGTTAAATCCAAACACTAAAATGTTGCAGCTATTTTACTTTTCTGCCATGCATTCCAATGTAACCAAAGTGAGGCTGGAAGGAAAAAGTAGTCAGGTCCCTTTAAATGGAATGAGAAGAACTGTCGTTATCACTGCTTGAGCAGGGAACCCAGCAAAGATGGCCACACAATGACAAAGGTATTTCTATGATCTGATCATCTCAAGGAGAATGCAGCTATGTATAAAAGAAACCTACATATGGCTATGCTATAGAATGAATTTCCTCCACAAAATACTTCAAATTCTATTTAGCCAAGTAATTATCATCTTACAAAAACATGCTTTCAAACCAGTCATCATATATGAAGAGGGTTTGCTTTTGGAGTAAAGGGTTAGATTTCACAAAGAGCTAAGATTGATCTTATGTGCGAATCGATCTTGACAACTTGTCTAAAGATGAATCTTAATGCTTTGTGAAATCGAGCCCAGGGATTAATTTTACATAACACCGCTACAGTTCATCACAAAATGAGTTGTCAATATTACCACAGTGATTCTACAGTATTAGGACATGCTTAGCAGTAATGATTGATTCAAATCTCAAGATCAATCTTAGCTCTTTGTGAAATCGAGCCCACAAATTCTACCCTATGTGCAGGATGTCATTGAAAAGATCTTTTCTTCATAAACTAAGAAATAAAAATATCTCAGGGCTTTAAATTTAAACAAAGAATCACGACTTGGCTTTCGGGGGATTTTGTTTAATCAAGAAGAATGCTCGGTCCTGTCTAGATACAAAACATGGCCTGCCTTTGTTGTACCCCTCAAAGACCCCCCCCCCCTCCCCCGCCTTTCCCCTATCTCTAGCATCCCAACAGCCGTATATCACAAAACATTTATGCAGCACACTACCTATTGATATTCAGGTGTGTAGCCTGCAGCAAGGACTGATACATGTACGTGTTTCTGTCAGAATGAAAATCCATGTCATGTTTGAGTTAAGTAGGGTGAGGGCAGGTACCTGTTAGACAAGCTGGTTGTGTACATGTACTTCATCCATTTCCCCTATGCCCTGTTCACACAATACAAATTTCCCGGGAAATTCCCGGACAAATTTATTTGACCTTTTCACACTTGAATTTGCTAACCCTTGGAAACTCCCAGGGTGCAATTTCATAAAGCCTTTTTAGCAGAAAATACTGCTTAGCAAATCTCTTTACTTTATGGAAGCAAAAATTGAGTGGGACACCAGTCTTAACAATGTAAACTTCATTGAATTTTGGCTGTTATCCTGTTTCAGTTAAGCAAGATTTGTTCGTTGCTCAGCAAGTTTTTGTACTTGCAGGCTTTATGAAATTGAGCCAAGGAAAAAACGATTTCCTGGGAAAGGGCTACCCCTGTTTGGGAGTAGGGTTAAGCCAGATAACCACTGGGTTGACAAACCAAGTGTTCAATTCCTCAGGCGATTTATTCAAAAACAATATTTTTTTTCAAGGGCAAATAATACAATTTGTTTCTGGGCCTATGTCATTCAAAATACCTCAAGTTGGAAGTCAACAACCCCCAGGTCACAATTGGGCAACATTTTTACACTTTCCCCCTTTTCAGGGCTCTCAAATCTGTCTAATATAGAACATTTTGAGGGCCTACAAAATATTAATGAGGTTGACACTCTGTTTCCTCCCTATTTAGTGGGATGCCCCCTTACCCCTCATATTTCAAGATCATCCTTCAAACAAATTTATGCCTTTTTAAGTTAAGCCATTTTTAAAACATTATTCAGCATTTCAATTCATGGAGGAATAAAGAATCCTCATGAATTCTGGTCCAAAAAATAATATCACCGATCTCTCCAACTGGGATAAGAGGGCCAGAGTAATTATGGAATCAAATACGGACGCATACCAACATGTAGGCCTATATCTTTTCACTATGCATATAGACAGAACCGAGTACCGCCATTAATTGGGCACAGGCACTAAATATACATTGCGCCCAGCGTTCATGTTTTACAGTATACACATCACAGGCAGCTTTGAATAGTGATGAATACTCAAACTACACGAAGCACCTGGGTGACGCAAGATATGCGATGCGTATGCGATGTGTAAACGAGCATTTTGCATCCCAGTAATGCCACATAACCAGGTACAGGACCTATTGCAAACAGCCTAAAATGGAGCGGTCAATAGCGATAATAAATGCAAGCATCTTCACAGGGGGAAACATAGGGCTTTTTCCAAACTGCAGCTGAGGTCGGCTCTGACCCCAGGCTCCAATTGACGTTGAAGCACCCTCGCAATACTTCAAAATTGATGACGGCGCCCAAGCTGGAGCCAGAGCCAGAGCCAGAGCCGGAGCTGGAAGCAGAGCCTAGATTTAGGAAAAGTCTCCATTATCTCTACCATAAACATCAAACTCTATTTTTTCTCCCCTTGGGAAAAAGGAGGGGTTTGTCCCTTTCATCAGACACACTAAACTGTAGCCTGCTCTTGAATCGGTTTTAATATCATGTTAGCTTGATTGTCTCGATGATCTGAGTAAATAAGAGATATCATTTACATACACAAATGAATAGAAAAGACTGAAATCAAAATGCGGCCATCTGTTTTTATTTATTTCTTGCAAAACTGAGGCTGGAAGGGAAAAATAGTCTGACCCCTTTTTATAAATTGTGAATTCACTATCAGTGTCTTTAAGTATACAGGGAATCTGACGAAGATGGCTACAGTGTGATAAAGGTCTAGACTGAAAACAAAATGCAGCCATATCTTTGTCTCCCGTTCAAATTAGGCAGACCCTTCTATAGTGCAATGAGAATTGGCATTCATTACTGCTAGTACACACAGGGAACATGACTAAAAGTAAAGGCTCTTTCAAATGAGCACAAGTAACAATAGGTGCCGGTTGTCTGTTACCTTGTTCGATTGTGATTATTTAACAAGCTTTCACATGACTTCTTGAAACACAAATTTACCAACGTCCCTTGTTTTTTGGGGTGGGGGGGGGGGGAATGTTAAAGTCACGATTGTTCATTCACTTTACATTTTCTTCTACTATAGTGACACATTCTGTGTGTGAGAATAATGATGTCGCCATAGCCAGAGTCCTTGGTTATGGCGCAGTAATCGTAACACACTACATATCGAAGTAATTTTAACATGGTTGCTACTTTTTGGAGGTCTGGATCTCTGTAAAAACTAACAAGGGTCGTTGGTTAATTATTTAACAATGGATAGCTTTCACACTACTGGAATTTGCTAATTTTTTAACATTGATGTGATTTTAGTCAAGGTCCCATGTTAAAAATTGTCTCGTGTGAAAGGGCCTTAAGTTGGAGGCAGTATAAAGGCCTCTTTAATGCTGAAATGATAATAAGATGAGCAAATAAATTCCTCCTCGCGCAAGGAAGCGCATACTACACTATTTACCAGAAAGGGGGATATATATGTACCTCCCCCATGGGGTACCTCACACATATACAACATGTTTGTTCAGTTTATTGACCGGAGTTATTCAGTCCCATCCAGGACACATAACTGATCAATGTTTTATGTCAATACACTGGGCAGACTGCTTGGTATGGCAATCCTGTACGGACACCCCCTTTTTTTCTTCTTCTTTTTTCGGGTTTACGTACTCCGTGCGCGCTTGGGGTGGAGTGGGGTTTCAGAGTATAGATGTGGCTGGGGAATGCACATAAAACATGTGCGGGTATTGGTTTTTGGTTTCAGACTTGAGTGCATCCCGTGCATAGTCGTCTTGCTCTAAAACCGCTGCAGCGTTAAAGTGCTTATGGAACCGCCAAATTTGCTCAGCCAATTTGTCTGCTAAGCAAAAACCAGCAGGTAACCAGTCATAAACAATTTACATTACATGGCATTTTGTTGGTTGGTAACCTTTTTCTACTAAGCAATAATTTAGTATGTTTAATTTTTGCTCAGCCAATTTTTTCTGCTAAGCAAAAACCAACAGCTAACCAGTCATGAACAATTACATGGCATTTTGGCCGGTAATCTGTTTCTACTTAGAAAGAATCTAGTATGTTTTTAACAGCATCAGCAGCAGTAGCAATCTTTCTTTCTTTCTTTTTTTAACAAAGTTCTTGTTAAAATGAAAAAGTAAAGTTTCAAAAATCAACCTGACTGGGGTCCCCCTTGCAACTAGTGTTACTCATTGTCTATGATCAAGCTTTGAGGTAGTAACTTTCTAAAACATAAAATAATCTCCAATAACAAGAAAACAAAGAGAATGCACCAACCACAAAATGAAAGTTGCAAAATGGTTTCATTGCATAGCTGGGTATGGGAACAGATACACCACCATAATCAGAGTCAAACAGTTTGGGTGTTGATTTTAACATATTATTTATTCTCTTCAAACAAAGATATTGACAAAATGGGGAGACTGCCAATATAAGGGCTTGATGGCTCAGTTGGAAGAGTTAATCTGGAGGTCACAGGTTCAAATCCCGCTCTTGTCAATTGTCTTTTGTTCAAGTCAAAATGTATTTATTTCATTAATAATAATAATAATAAACAAGTTCTTATATAGTGTCTCAATGCGCTTTACATTAGTACCCTGGTCATTGGGCCAATAACATTCCTTTAACCTTTCTCAGCTCCCTGGGGAGTATACAACCCTGGGCAACCCTGGCGCTCCGAAGGCTTTTTCAAACACAATATCAACCTCTACCCTCGCAGGTACCCATTTATACCCCTGGGTGAAGAGAAGCAATTATAGTTAAGTGTCTTGCTCAAGGACACAAGTGCCATGACCGGGATTCGAACCCAAAACCTGATGACTAACCACCAGAACTTGAATTCGATGCTCTTAACCGCTAGGCCACTACACCCTACACATCTAACGGCAAAAGTGCCATTAACAGGATGGTAAATAGGAAACAAGAAGAAATGTTCAGTTTTAGATGTGAGAGGAAAACTCCAAATGGGGAAAACCCACACGATCAGGTAGGGACTGAAAACCCAGTCCACATACAAGGCTCCGGGTTTGTGGTGGGATTCGAACCTAAGTCCACATAGAAAGAAGGCAGGGAAAGAATCTACTGAGCTAACCTGATCCCCCTTACATAACACCAACATACATGGTGTTGGATATTGAGGAGGAATCCTACTCAAGGGAGTTAGGATTAGACAAAACAATTCTAAAAGCATTCAACTCTATTGATTTGAATGCTTTCCTGAAGGTAAAGTATCGTTATTCTAAATATATCACCAACCATTAAGTCACCCAATGAATAATTACAAACATTTTCTAAAAGCATTCAACTATCTTGATTTGAATGCTTTCCTGAAGGTACAGTATCGTTATTCTAAATATATCACCAACCATTAAGTCACCCAATGAATAATTACAAACATTTTCTAAAACCGTTCAACTATCTTGATTTGAATGCTTTCCTGAAGGTTAAATATCGTTATTCTAAATAAATCACCAACCACTAAGTCACCCAATGAATAATTACAATTCAAAACCTTACAACAAACCAAGTTATCCGAATATATATTCAGCTAAATTGTCAGGCATAAGTATGAACAACTCGATCATTATTGTAAATCTAAAGTCCTCCAGTGACCTTTTCAGTCAAACCGACCGCAAAATATCATATCATCATGTAATGAGTATTCCATACAACTTAGGTTACTTGTTTTGTTTTAACCATGATGCCCATCAATGCATTGACTGTGAACTATGATATCTTTCCTTGGATCGTGGATGTAGAAATCTACGCTCTCTTGAGGAATATGCTTTCATGATTATTTTCAGCTTGGATTGACTTGGGGACTTATCCCACAAATCCTTGACTCATTGATCTGATAAATGTTCCATGTTTCTATGGCGGAAGTCGGCTTTTTAAGTAAGAAGGTTTAACAGTGAATAATTTAATTTGTCATTTATTTCAAAATAAATTCTAGTGTTGTTCTGTATCCCCGATAGCTGCAAAAACACCTTAAAATTTTAAAACTGTATTATATGTATATTTGTCAACATAAAAGCTTATAAAATGTCATTTCAAAGGTCTAGATTTCTAACAGGGTGGGGGGGGAGGGGCGAAGATTACTGTTATAAGAATTGCAAATCAATTCTTTATCAAACTTCCTTTTCTATCAATCCATCGATATTTTTATTTGGTCACCTTGAAAATAAGTATTACCGAAAGTATTTTTTCAGAGAAAAAAATATAAGCTAAATTACAAAATTGAAGCGATACCAAGAGTTGTCTAAATTTGAAAAATAAGACTTCAAGTTTCTTAAAAGGCACAAGTTCCTGAAATGTTCTATAGTCTTTCTATTACAGACTGCTTTAGAAGAATTAAATGGTTGTTGCAAAATGAAAACTTAACTTGAATTATTCTCTAATTAAACAGTGATTGCTTCTTTTACACTTCCAGAAATCAACATTTCTTTGATCGTATTTAACAGGCCTATATGGCCATTTTCATAGAGCTGCCTAAGCACAAAAAGTAGCTCAGCACAACCAAACTATGCTTACCAGAATAACGGTACCAGCCAAGATACCATGTCACATATAAAATCTGTGACTGGTATCCTGCTTAAAATGTTTGCTTAGCAGAACATTTCTAAGCACCGTTTTCTGCTTAAGCAGTTCTATGAAATTTGGCCCTGGTATTTTATGAGTTGGGAGGAACAGTAATAATGAGATTGAAAAAGTTAAGTCTTCGCCATGACGTAGGAAAATTACCCCAAACTCAAGACTGGGTTTAATTTATTTGCTCATCAAACAGATGAGAATAAGAGCTTTTAAATAACACCTAATTAGGGCCTAAAAAGGTAAGTGTTTCTCAACATTTAGAATGTTTAAAGGCACTGGACATGTTTGGTAATTACTCAAAATATATATCAGAATAAAAACTTACTTGGTAACGAGCAAAGGAGAGCTGTTGATAGTATAAAACATTGTGAGAAACGACTCCCTCCGAAGTAACGTAGTTTTTAGAAAGAGGTAATTTCTCACTAAAATATTAAAAGACTTCTGGCCAGAGGCCTTTTTCAGGCATCTGAAAGCACACAAATTTGTACAACAACAAGGGTGTTTTTTCTTTCATAGTTTTCTTGCAACTTCGATGACCAGTTGGGCCCAAATTTTCACAGGCTTGTTATTTTATGCATATGTTGGGATAACCCAAGTGAGAATACTGGTCTTTGACAATTACCAAACGTGTCCAGTGCCTTTAAGACATCACATCACATTGACATGAGGATGTTTTGGTTGTCATCACTTTGAATGCACTTTTTCTCAGAAGTGCCTGATTGGAAAAATAGCTTGCGACACGTCAGAACTAATAACATCTTTGAAAGATTAATAATGTCATTGGCGTTGCTTCATCATTAAAAATGTCCATCAAAAGTGTCTTTACACACATACATTTTTAAACAACAATTTTACAATTTCTACAGATTGTTATATTTAAAAAGTCTGGCAGCATCTCAGAACTAATTATACCTTTGGACGATTAATACTATCATTAACTTTGCTGACATTAAACTTTCCATTACAATGGTTCTATATTGATGCACTACCATAGCACCACCTCTTGAGTTCACCTAACAAGATTGATAACATCATCTCCCAAACATCAATTAATTTTTCAAATTAAAATTCAAGCGTTTTAATAAATAACCGCGGCTCCACCTTTAAACACCGCCTGCCACAAGGCTAACTGGAATTACAAAAAAATCTCCTTGTCTGATAGTAAGTTGAGATGCCGGTGGCAAGTTGTGTTAAAAAATTCTGCATTTCCAGCGAATGACACGAGGTTGTACGTCTGCGTTAGCCTCCCGTCGTAGCTGACATTCTCCCTTGGAATGGATGGGTTCAGCAATTGCTGGGGCACTACATCTTTTTTGACATGGTCTATTTACATGTCCTTGGGGTCAGGTTGAGTCAATGTAAATTACGAGCACTCACCGGGGTACCAACATCACATTAATGTTTTCCTGATTATGTGATTGGCTATCGGTTAATATAAACAAGAGTATCATTAACATATTAAGATCATTTGCATTATAAGGTTTGAATGAAGGTAGATATAAATTGCAATTTGTTTAAGGTTTCTTTTGCTTTGTTCAATTTATTTCATGCTTTCCTGACACAATAATTTTGGCAAATAATAATTTAAATGTTTTTCCTTGTATGGGTATTTTATATCATTTGGGGTTGAACAAAGAAAAATTGACGAGAGCGGGATTGGAACCAACGACCTCCAGATTAACATGCCGGTGCTTTCTGAGCTATCTAGCCCTATGTATTACTTGATATTTGGAATTTAATATATTCTGATATAATCTGATTCAACAAAAGGTCTATGCAGTTGTTCAAATAAATAATGTTCCGAAATTTTACTTTTATGCAAATTCATTATGTTAAATTTAATTCAATACAACAAATTCATAACAACGTTAATGTTTCCAGCTGTGGTCATTCTGTCACAATTGGAACAGTCATACCGAAAATGTAACACATCCTGAAAGGTATTACGCCAGCCATGTCATTTTCACCAGAACATTTCGCGTCTATGGACGTCTGAAATGCATCATCAACCATGCAGTAATGCATTGCAACCATGAAATAAATGAAAACGATATGTTGAAAATAATCGTGGAATGAGACAAGTCTATGAACATCTTATAGGACATTGATATGATACAAAGCACTTTGTAAATCTCGCTTTACATCAAAGAAGCGCTGGTTGCTTTCTCGTTATCTACAAGACAGACGATTGTTAATTATTCAGGACTTTTGTGCAATTTGCCTATGGTTCATTTAAAACAGTATTGTATGCCCCAAAAACGGGGGGGGGGGGGAATTTGTGAGAAAAAAGTGAAAAATTTAAGTTAAGCAGAAAGCTAACTTCAGAGCCCAATTTTAATTAAGCTGTTGCGCACAACAATTTGCTCAGCACAGACAAATAATGCTTTAGCAGAAACAGGTTAACAGCCAAAATGCCATATCTTTCACATTGCTGTGATTGGTGCCCTGCTATTGTCTTGCTTAGTAATATTTTCTGCTTAACAGCTTTGGCTTAAAGTTCTTGTGATGATCTTGAGAACATCTTGAGATGTACTTCTATCAACATATTATGTTAGTCAACAGTTAATGTATTTTGATTGGGTCCTATTTGAATAGACCGGCCAGAGAGTTGATTAAGCTTTTGATCAAGGGCATTTATAGGAAGGTTTGTTTTATTAATGCCATTGGGGATGTAGGAAGGGTAAGCTCTTCACATGACAAATCTAGTATTGGTAACAGTACATTGCTTTACATTGACATGATGTTATGATGAGGTTACATTTTCACTTCTTCCGTTCCCCCTGCCCCCTCCCCCACCCCTGCCCCTGCGCCACCGACAAATAATTATACATTAAATTATACAACAGCTAGAAAGAGAGCAGGGGGCGAGTTATTATTTGCCCCCCATTCCCTCAATCGACACAAACAATACTAAATGAATACCAAAATCCCCCTGCCCCCGCTCCTCCCCCTCCCCTCCCTACCCCCTTCTGTGCCCCCTCCCCCACCCCTGCCCCTGCGCCACCAACAAATAATTATACATTAAACTACACAACAGCTAGAAAGGGAGCAGGGGGCGAGTTATTCTTTCCCCTGGTCCCCTCAATCCGACACACAAACAATACTAAATGAATACCAAAATCCAAGGCACTTTTTTATCAATTTGAATTCCAAACAAAATATCACTGATACTTTTTTGGAATGGGATACAAGTAGCAGCCATAGGAGCGAATGGGGGAAAGGGGATTCCACTGACCCTCGATCTCAATATGCCACAACAAATAGACTGTCCATAACTGCTTTAGTTTTGCTATAAATTTGAACCAATAAAATGAAATATCAACTCACACTTTTTGGAACGGGATAGTAGCCATAGGTATAGGCGGGATGTTGCTGAGTCTGTGGGACGACATCAGGCTTACGCCAAGCAATCGTAGCCATATTCCACATGAAAAAGAAAAACTCCTCCAAAAGGTGAAAGTGATGTCCGAACTTCTAATTAATACCAGGAAGTGTTCGAGACTCCAAAAACCTCCTGATTTAATGCACCGCTCCTATCCCCTCTGTCTGGATTGACTTCACAGCTGTGCTAGTGGGTGTCGTGCATGTGCAACGTAACGTCAGTAGATTTCAAGATTACCGGTTGGTGATTAGGGAAGAACAGTGGGACCTATTACCACCGGTAAACAGACTCCTGATGATGTGGCCCAACAATACGCACGGTCAACCTCAATGCCGGTATCACACCCGTGCAATTGTGTACACAAACACACACACACAAAAAAAACAAAGTCAATCGGTTCACTCGTGAGTATTTAAAAAATTCCACAGGCTCTGTGATAAACTCAGAACACAGAGGGGCATGCAACATGCATGGATGGATGAGGGTTGGTGGAATCGCGTGATTAATCAAGCACAGAACCTCCTCCCACTGTCACAGGGGTATGTTGAAATGACCCACTAAGGTGCCAAGCAGCATCTCCACAGAACCACAATCAGACTGATTTACACAACAACAACAAGACTGACATGTAGATTTGGTCCATACATTGACATGTCAAATCCCGGTACAGTTTATTTCTTTTCTTGTTTTTAACTGTGTGCAGATAGCAGCAGCCGGACGCCTATCTATACAGTGCATGTGATAGGGTACTTGCTCAGTGACCCAGGCTGTTTAGATATGTAGTGGGCAACGATGACAGTGTGCAAGACCTAAGTGGGAGGGGCCCGTATAACTCACATGTACTGTGTATGAACAAGCCTATGTACAAATACTGCGCTTGTTTATTACATGCACACATGTGTGGTCAGTACACACAGATAAAACCCATGATCAGGAACACCAAGCCTTTAAAAAATAATTCCTTAAATATAAAAAGGAGCTTTTTAATTGTATTCCAAATCGTAGAATATCATGACAAAAATCTTAACTAATCAGTAAAAATTTGAGGGTATTTTGAGTTTTGGTTTGGTTGTTGTTTGGGGAGGGGGTGTTTTGGGGGTGGGGTGGGGTGTGTTTTTCCCCCAAAGATTTTAAAAGAGGACTTTCATGTATTTGCTTTTCTTTCTCAAAAAATGTCTTTCAACAAATACATGACATATGAAGCATTTATGCAAACAAAATTATGTTTCCTTTTTTTATATAATTCAGTTGGAAAAAGCTTTTATAATGATTGAGTTATTGCAATTTGTTTGAGTTAATTTTTTTAATTTTGGCAATGATATTTCACACCTTAACCCTCAGAGCTGGTCTCATACAAGGCAGTACTAATGTAAACCAAATGCATATATTAAATCATGTGCTGTATGAATGCAATTTAGATACAATAAAGGGAAACAAAGAATTTGCTCTTCAAATGAAACTTAGTGCTGAATTGACCACAGCGTTCCCCACCCCCCATGCGCAAGCTAGCATATCTTTTCCTTAATTCTGATCAGTGTGCCATTCCTTCATCCTCCAAAAATGTCATATTTCTATAACGAAACACAATTTATTAATGGCCAGATGTCTCGACCCTAGCAGAGTCTTTCTCAAAGCCTCCGAGAAAGACTCTGCTAGGGTCGAGACGCCATGCCATTAAAACAAATTTGCATTTATTTTACAGGTCATTTGGGATAGTAAGCAGTTTGCAATAGCTAATTCCCACATGTACATCAATATTTTTCTTTAATGACAAAATTTCCAACACAAGGTCAGAAAGCCACTCCTGGACCCAATTTCATAGAGCTGCTTAAAGGCATCGTACACGTTTGGCAATGACTCTGATAATTAAGGGAAATAAAAACCTTACTTGGTAAGAAGTACAGCAGCTTTGGATATGCAGTATAATGCATTTTGAGAAACGTTTCACTTCGAAGTACTGCGGTTATGAAAAAATATATCACTTTTTGTCCCCAAACACATTTGAATCTGAGAAGCTTTACGCGTAATGCTTCTCAGAGTGTGTATTCCAATGCAGATTATTCTTCCTGCGTGGACATAATCGCTCCAGGTTTTCGACAATATCTTAAAAACGCTACCACCTTTTGAAATGAAATTTTCACAGGTTAGTTTTATGGTATATATCTACAACTAAGTAGGTTTGAAACAAACAATAGGCTCCAATTACCAAACATGTACAATGCCTTTAAGCACAAGAAGTAGCTAAGCACAACAAAATTATGTTTACCAATAAGGTTACCATCCAAAGTACTATCACACATGTACAATCTGTGACTGGTATACTGCTAATGTTTGCTTAGCAGACAATTTTTAATTAATATTTTCTGCTTAAGCAGCTCTATGAAATTAAACCCAGGTGAGGGCTACAAGGACAGTATACAAACAATTTAAAGGGAAAGGAGACATCTGTTCACAATTAAGTTGAAACCATGATAGATTATAAGATGGTGGAAAACAAAGATGGAGAGGAGTTTCAAAACGCAGCAGTGTGGGGGAAAAGAAAATATCACAGAACTGATGTGCATTCAGCTTGTGTGAATGTTTTTAAACAATTTATTTTATTTATTCTATTATTTGTTTATTTATTTATTTATTTGTTACACATCCAACAGCACAACTAGCGCCAATTACAGGATGAATAGGAAACGAGAAGTAATGTTCAGTTTTAGATGTGGGAGGAAAACCCAAATGAAAAAGACCCACTCAATCAGGTAGGGACTGAAAACCCAATCCACATGAAAGGCTCTGGTCTGGGGTGGGATTCGAACTGAGACCACAGAGGTGAAAGGCAGGGAAAGAAACCATTAAGCAAACCTGATCCCCAGCTGGAGTCGTGCGGGAAACATACTTCTAAGGAGTTGCGGGTGCTTTAAAAAATATATAGCTGTACATTTTAAAGTAGTCAATATGTTCTAGTGATATGCCCCAAGTTATAAATAGTTGTCAGATTTCATGTCCAAAATTTGAGGGAAATTCCAAAGGTGAACTGTTAAAGTACAAACATTAATCATCGTCTATTATAGGGTTAGATTTATGTCAGGCTTTCCACAGTTAAATTGGCCCTAAAACTGTTATAATCTGTTGACATCAGAAGGTAAAGTGGAGACTGATTGTGCTTGGTGAAGTTGAATAAAGGGCAATGTAAATATTCAACATAGTGTGGACCAATCTACATGTACTGCACGCATGCTGAAGGCTACCGCTTTGGAGTGATCCAAGTTTGAAATAGAGGGGTGGAAATATTGGAGGACCAAATGATGGGAAATCTTACATACCAAATGTACATGCTTATAACTCAAAGGAACTGCTGTATTCTTAAGAATGCCTTCAACATCATATTAACAATGCTTAAAAGCTTTATGTCCTTTTTTCATTTTACCAACTAAGTTGTTTAAAACCTCTGACCCCCCATCTACCAAAGTGGTTTTATCAAAGAAATATCCATACATTAAACCAATCACAGGCAAGTTTGCTGATTATATCTTTGGACAGCTCCATCTTTGGAGTTCAGGGGTTCACTGAATGGGAAAATTGAATAGGAATGCAGCATCTCTCTCACACTCCTGGTATGTGTTTAAAAAGGACATAAGCACTGTGGAAAATCCCATTCTAAAAATAATCTGTACCTATTCTAGGAAAATTGTTTATAAATCAATACAAACAATTGTTCTCATTATCAGTCCCCTGCCTAACTTATTCATTTGGTCCAGACATGGTTGAAACATGTACTGTGGACCAATGAAAGGTTTGCAAGCTGAATATTAAGACTGGGCTCATCGATTTTCAGATTTAGGGGTGGAATCAAATTAAATTAATGATGGGAAACATTTACCAAGCATAAATATAGAATCATTTTCAGAGAACCTTTCAATTAAATCACTTCTGAAGTTTATACTAATACCAATTTGCAAAAAAATACAAAATTGTATCAATAAATTACACCCCCCCCCCCTCAAAGTTTTTATAGAAAAGCTAAATTTGTGCTGTCACAAAAAGGTGATCTCAAGTGCTCCTGGAAAAAAATAACAAAACCCAAACAAGAAGAGGGAATTCCCTTTTTTTTTTTAATAAAAGGAATACTCACAAACTTAAGTGTTTAGGTGCCTGCACATGAACTTTGGATAAGCACAATAAACATGCCATCACTTTACCTACCTGTAGAAATTGATTCTGTTTGTTCCTGTAGTCAGCCAATTACAATTCACAAAAGCAACATTTTGAATACTACAAATTAAGGCCCTTCTCGAAACCTGGGGAATTTTACCCCTACTGCCACTCCATGTTCATCTCACACTTATTTCAATTTTCCTGGGGGAAAATGCACACTTAGTATGCTAACCCCGGGGTTAACTCACATGACCTTACTACTCCCAAACAGGGGTAACTATTTCCCCGGAAATGACTATTCCCTGAGAGTTTGCCAGGGTTAGCAATTCAAATGTGAAAACAAAGGAAGTTTGACCAATGTGAAAGGGGCTATAGAAGGTTTATGGCTAAATCAACAGAGGGCCTTCATACTGCCATGTCATGTTCCCTGTGTACAAAAGCACTAATGAATACAGAGTTCCCTTACACCAAAATGGCATCAGACTATGTTTGGCTACATGGACGTGAAGGAGAAAAAAAACAAGATGGCACAATAAACTCAATTATTCTAGTCCATGAGGCTGCTGTTACAAGTCCAAAGGTTTGGAAAGAAAGAATGTGATGAATTTTGTTTAAAGTTCTCTGGGTGAAATAATTAATTAAGAGGTGAGATTGTGCAAGAATGAAAAATCCTGAAAACTGGAATGCATTCCCCCCTTGGTCTAGATATGAAACCCTGTCAACTTCCTGAGTGCTACATTTTACAGGATTCACATACTCTTTACATAATCACAAATGGAATCAAGCAGTCGTGACATAAGCAGGCTTAGCCTCTTTACTCAATTGATTGTACATGTTTACGTCTCCAAGGAAACTTGAATGACAAGGATCTGTGAGAAAATCCTGAAATCAGGAAAAATCCAAACAAAATCACAGCCTTGCTAATAATCATTACTGAGTGGGATTAATGGTTTGTGGATTAATGGATTTCTTTTCGCTCGAATACGACGGGATTGGTATGATTATATTTTGATTACTCCCAAACAAAGATCAATCCTGTTGAGCACAATGAAACAACAAATCGTTGTCATTTTCTTTAACGTGTACTACGGCTGCACGCAATTTGACACGACTGGTGTTGATGACAAGGCCCTGTTTATTAGATTTTGCAATTACAGAATGACAAACATACAGACTTCATGGTCATCCAATGTGCGCAGAAGGTAAACTGATGATCACTTTTGATATTAGGTTATAGCATTACTGTCTCCCGCTGGACGACTTATCACTGAGTCGTGTATAAAACTATTGAAACCAAGGTCTATTTCATATTAAAATGTCAATAATTAATGCAGAAATAGTGACTCTTTGAAGGCTACTTCCTGTGATTTCTGGTGTTTAGCAGTTTTACACTTTAGGGTTTTAACTTACAACTTCTACTTTTCAAACTCGAGTTTTACACAAAAAGTAGTGCAACCAAGGACTCTCTAGATATTAGAATTTCAATAATTAATGCACAAAATATTAAAATGTCACTTCCTATGATTTTTGGTCTTGTGATGTGACAGTTTGCACTTTTGGCTAGAATTACTCAATCATAATTTACTTTTTTTTGTTAAGGGTGGGCACAACATTGGCAAGATTGAAAATATAAATGTTCACAGATTTTCACATAATTTACATGGTATAAAGATGGTCATGGTGGAAAACTTTCCTTGAAATATTATCGCTGGAAATGGTATAGTTTTTAAGAAATTAGTATAAAAACAATTGAGGTCAAAACCTGATGTTTGAGCAGTGAAACATATTTAAAGGGTGTGTACAACATTGGTAAGAGTGAAAATATAAATGTTCACAGATTTGCACAGAAGTTACATGGTAAATACATGGTCATGGTGGAAAACATCCCTTGAAATATTTTTGCTTGGATTGCTACAGTTTTTGAGAAGTTAGTAAAACTAGTTTTGATCTCGCGAGTCCAAAACCAGATGTTTGAAAACAGTGAAAACATATAATTGGGTTTTCCACTATTTTCTTGTGACTTCAATGATTGATTGAGCTTGAACTTTCACAGGTTTATTATTACATGTATATGTTGGGTCACATCAAGTGTGGATACTGGTCTTGACAGTTACCAATATTGTCCTTGTACTTTAAGGGGATTTTCACCGTTTTCTTGTGACTCCGATGACCAATTGAGCTTAAAGTTTCACAGGTTTGTCATTTCATGTTGGGTCACACAAAGTGCAGATACTGGTCTTTGACAATTACCAATGTTTTCCACATGCTTTTAAGTAATGGGAGACTTTTCGGGGACACTATAGCCATAGGTGGCAGCAGACTTTCCAGGTAAATATATTGTTCTCGGAAATGTGCGCACCCTTAGAACTACATAAACAATGGTATGCCATGTCCACTGCCACCTAGCGTCCTCAAGTCTCCCATTATAAATTGATGTTTTGAAGACAATCCTGAGTATTTTCTTGAAGAATTATGACACTTACTAATTGAATCATGGAGTCACACACACAAATGTAAGTTGAGATTTTTTTCCAATTTGCAATGGGAGTGGGTACAGTTGTTTAGAACCAAGTGGGCATTCAGGGCATGTTGTTGCAGCTTTCACAAGTCAACTGTAATCGACTTTACTAAACTAACAATTCTTTTCAATTCTCCATGTTCATGTTAGCTACACTGGTGGAACACCTGTCATGAACTTTGATTTTCAAATTTTTAAGCGAATGACAAAAACACAAAGACTACATTCCTTTTAGGGGAAAGTTTGTCAATGTTTTTTTCAGAAGAGTAAATTTTATTCCCAGTTCTCTAGATTTCATAAAACACACCATACAACCAACCTGCTAAAAAGTCACCAAATTCGATGGTTTTGTTTTAGTTAAAAAACAGTTTTAAAAAAAGTTTACGCTTTACATGTTCCTATCAAGCTCATCTCGGTTGCAGTTTTCAAAATAACGAATGATGATTTTGGCGGTCGGGTTGGCGTAGTGGTATCTTTCCTCGCCTTCCACCTCTAGGACCCCGGTTCAAATCCCACCAGGGGGCACTATGAGGATTGGGTTTTTAGTCCCTACCTGATTGCGTGGGTTTTCCCTTGTTTTTCTCCCCCATCTAAAACTGAAACTTCCTTCCTTGTTTTCTCTCCATGGGGTTCTTGAATAGTATATTTAGAGTTCACTTTTCTAAGAATCCTTGGCTTCACAACCAGAATTAATAAATAAATAAAAATAAACTAGACCTGAATTTGTTACGAACAAATACTGGGGTTTCGGCTTTAACAAGGCGAACTATTAAGAATTGAATAATGTCTTAGTGACGTAATGTAGTTTGTTAATTAGTCCCGATGATGGCGATTGATTGTCCACCAGACGTGAAAGAGTTAACGGAAATGGAACCTATCGCTTTTATGATGCAATTTCTATCACACAACCTTGACATTGTGATGGACCAAAACCAATAAATATCCCTTTGACGCTTCCGTATTTAATTATCTTTACTTATCTTCATAGCCCTTGGATTTAAACGCTTCCATATTTATTAGTTCGCGCAGACCCATATTCTATCTAGCGCCCTCTCTGTGGAGGGCAGAAGAGGTGATCGAACTGGTGACGTCATCATCCTTAGCTTGCGCCATCGTTAGATCAACCATGCATGAATGGAAGGTCGAAAGGTCGGAACGATGCCGTGCGTGTGACACAGCTGTCTGTGTAGGTACGGACGTATCCAGTTTCCAGTGAGTAATACGTGTCATGTACACAGACACGGCGATCGCGATACATTTACGGGCGTTTTTAAATCGGTCATATCGTCAAGAAAGGAACGAAAAACACTCGAAACAACTGCTGCTTGATCTAAGTTAGAGCCCAGGCTTTCATTTGATGTATTGTTTGTGTCTTATAAGACTGTAATTCCTGAGATCGAACACCGACAAACTTCACTGGTAAATGCTATGAGAATTTTTACGAAAGGTAAAATAATAATAATAAAAAAAATAAAAATCTCGACGAAAACAAAGGTGGTTTCGGCGGTAAGGCCGAAACCCCCAATAAATTTTGAGGGGTCTTCAAATACTATTTTCTTGACTTTGGCATCTGGAAATATTCCTCTGGAAAATTGGTATAAGTATATAAACTTCAGTGAGCTTCCAGACTAAATCTCATTATTTCGTTCCCCCTAATCCTCAACGATCCTATATGCTACCTTTAATGCTTGAATGTTTCATGCCACTCAAGCACTTGGACATGTCACCAGACCCTCTTCACAAGAGAACTCTAGTGTCAAGTCTTATTGTTGCAAATTATTTAGTTTCAATGATGAGGGAAGACACCTGGTGATCATGAAAGGCACATGTCTTTATCCTGGCAGTAATATGATACCTGAGGATTAGAATATGCATGCAGTGGTAGGTGAAGCGGGAATATACAGGTGGAACGGGGTCTGTTGACCCTCCCTCTCCCCCACAACCCTCCACAGCTTGACAGCTGCACTCTCAGAGCAGCCAACATTTGCATCTTGTAATCAGGGAGATTTTATACAACAATCAGGGAGATATTTAGAATGACACTCAACAGGGACAATAAGATACCATAATCAGGGAGATTTCCAAATTTGTTCACCAGAACATGGAAAGATTGGTTGATTTTCAGGGAACTTTCTGCAAAATCAGGGAGAATTGGCAGCTCTGCATTCTGTGAATGTCAGTTTGAAATTAAAATCAGCTCATTACGGTAAACGATCTATGACAAACAAATACAATAAGATATTTATGCCTAAAACATTTTCTTGATTTATCTGATGTGGTGTGATTATAAGTGTTCCATTCCAATTCTGTCCCCTCACCCTCTGTCCAAAAAAATACAAAACTTAATACTTGATTTCCTGCAATATCGATTCCGCAAACATTATGTTAAAAACTGAAATTAGTATTCTTGAGACTGACTGAACTAGAAACAGTCTTTTAAACAATCATAGCACCAAACACCTACTGCTTGGCAAATAGCAATACTCCTCTTTAGTCACAATTGCGTTACTATTATATTGTATCAATATTGTTGTTGTTACCATGGCAACAGGCTGACCTTAAAAATACAGATAACTGGGTCATAAACCCTACTGGAGTAATTTATTACCTGCTTGTATACAGCTTCAAGTCCACTCAAAGGTGTAATATTTCTTCTTCTTTTTGACGGGCAATAAGGTCTTCTCGAAACACGGCTTGGGCTCAGGCTTGGCTGAGGCTCCTCCGTCTATTATTTGGAAAAGGTGCACTTTCCTTACACGGCTTCAATCATGCAGACGAAGCCCAAGCCCACAAGCCGTGGTTTCGAAAAGGGCCATTAGTCTCTTCAATTGAGCAAAGGGGCAATTTTATAATACACCTTTATAAGGGTTGCAGCCATTTAGCTTTTTTCCATTTCAACTACTGTAACCAAACCGAGGCTGAAATTTGTACGCTCCCTTTCTCATAAAATGAGGATTAGAAGAATCATTGTCATTGCTATAGTAGAATTCGGGAAGTAGGAATTTTTTTGACACCAAGGCCAGAGGAATGTCAAGTTAAAACCACTATCCCAAAGCTCTGTTTCCTCTAGCCGTGGCGCAAGATGTTTTCTTACGTGGTTACCGTTCAAATACAAAATGTGACATGAAAACTCCACACAGCAGTAGAGGGCATTAGCTGCAGTCATCCAGTCATAGGTGTTCTTACATGTTACCGTCTATAAACACGACAAGGTGCAATTAGTGGTTCGTCGGCAAGTCAGGTTTTTAAGAACAACGCACTCGAGTGTTTGATCGTGATTCTAGCATTTGATCACAGTAGTTCAGTGATAACACATGACAACGTCTTGGAACAAGACTATGACTTCTCCAGCCATCTTAAAGCAAGACACTGGTACTAAATACTAGTGTTTGATCGTGATTCTAGCGTTTGATCACAGCAGTTCAGTGATAACACACGAAAACGTCTTGGAACAAGACTATGACTTCTCCAGCCATCTTAAAGCAAGACACTGCTACTACATTCTACTGATGTAGTGACCTGCACTGTCATCAGGAACTCTAGGTGAACTCTCAGTGTGTATGCCATCTTAGACCCTGGCCATTTGGGGTCAACGATTCCATCAAATTATATCAGAGTCAGGGACCGTGGGAATCAAAATATAATTTCTCTGTTTTCATTGCTGATCCATCCATCGGGGTGTTAAGGAAGCCAGTGCGGATATCTTTCAGGCGTGAGGTCAAAACCGTGTCAAGTTGGGTAGTCATGGGGAAAACGAAGATTGTTTCCATCACCAAAATAAATACGACCGGCATCAAAACAAACAATGATTAAAGCCGGGATAGAAATAGGGTTTTGAAACGGACGGACGTGATGACAAGTAGGATGTGCTTTGCTGAATGAAAATGATTCTCACAGGATATCAGCTTTAGATTGTTCTAATAATGTAGTTTCAATATCAGAGAAATTTATACACCTCCATAAAAGAAAATTATCAGATGAATAAGATTCAGCATGTTTTATCAAAAGGGTAATAAAATATTCTTTGGAAGACCAGCCTGATTTTGAAGTAAATATATACAAGTACCACTATACTGACTAGTCAATATTTCTCCAGTCCTTACAAAAAAAAATGTTCTCTTTGAGAAATTAAATAAAAAGGATCCCTTCTATCTATTACAGACATGTGTGTTTTTCTGCCAGTTACAGTAAAATCTTTAGTTTGAAATTCAATAGCTGTAATGTCACGATGTCCCAGACAAAAAGATACATCATCGGAATCCCCAAGACCTCCATCTTGAATCAATGCCAAAACGAGTCATCAGAAAGGGGGGGAGGAAAAAATGCCCGGCGTGTTAGACACTACTAATTATGCCGCTACTCACTTTGGCAATCTATATGCTAAGTCACTCCATGAACTTGTGACTCCCAGAAGGAGAGCACACCTTACTAGCAGCAGCCTTTTATTTATACTCCAATTAAATATTCAAAGCATGATTGAATTTATGCCAGACATTTTTCACCATGTACATGACAATCCTTTACCGGAGAAAACAAACGGATTGTACAGTTAATAATTTACTGTGTGATCAACCATACTTAAAGACACAGGTTTGGTAGAAATAACAAATAAAACACTCATTTAGAATCTGAAAGCTCACTAATTAATACTGTTCATACCAGTGCAGATCTTCCAGAGAAATATTTGCATCTGAAACACTGAAATAGTGAAGGAAATAGCATTTGAAGACCCCCTACAATCACTGTTTCTTATTGCAACTGCCGGAATTGAAATTTTAAGCTTTAACTATGCACAAAATCCATAACAAAACAGTTTTAAGTTTCACTAAAACGGGATAACCGAATTTGATGTATTTTTCCTGGGGGAGGGGGGTCGAGGTTTTGGTTTTGTTTTGGGGGAGGGGTTTGGATGTTGTGTTTATTGAAAACAAGAGGATGGGAATGACTTTAATCTCCCCCTAAAACAAATGATGTAACGTACCTTTAAACATGTCCGATTCTTGACCTCCTCTAGAGAAATGCATCAGTAAAACGCTCAGAAGCTTTTCCAGGGTAGTGTTTTTAACAGACAAGACAATTCTACAATCATTTCACCAGCCTTATATTCCAATGAAGTAGTTTAACTAAAAATCGTCTATTAATACTTTATCTTCTACATTAGTAACAAAAAATATTCAGACTTGTAGTAACAATAAATATTCAGACTTGAAATCAAACCTATTCAAAATGACAAAGATTACTTATTTCGTCGCCAAAATATAAAGATTACAAAAATATTAACTTCACAGTTTTCATTTTTGCAGTGTGTGTGTGTGTGGGGGGGGGGGTCAACATCTTCAACTCCATTCTGTTAGATGAATGAGGTGGGGTTTTGTTGTGGTTTTTTGTCACAGGACTCCGGAAAGTACTGAGTATACAGTGCTTTACACACATCAGTGTATGGGTAAAACCAAACAATCTTTTTTTTTTTTTTTTTTTTTTGGGGGGGGGGGGGGTTCTCAAAGTTGAAATTACTATCTAGACAGAAGGCCCTGAAAATGAGTCCTGAAATCTAAGGAGACCATGGGGGGACAGGTCTTCAAGATCCCTGTACAACAAGTACATACATGGAGCCTCAAGTGGCACCTGCCATTAGGAAAGTATTTTAAGAGGTTGAGCTGAAGTTAAACATCAATTGGGAAACCACAAAGGGATTAAAGGGCTACGTTAGTAGTAAACTCCGGTCGCTTTTGTGTTTTTCTGGACACAAAAAAAAAGTAATAAATTCCTGCGGTTGCATCCTGAGGAAACGGGGATGTTTGTTTTACCTTTGGAATAAATGTGTGAACTGAAATGAAATAGAATGAAATCAATATTCAGTAAAAATTGACAAATCAAAATTTCAGCAATAGCCAATTTAAACTTTTGATCATTGATATGTCATGGTTAGTTTTGAATTTACACTTTCTGACAAGTTTCTGTCAGCCCTTTTCCCCCCCCCCAACAAAAAAAAGAATAAATACAAGTTCAAATGAAAGATATGCAAATCAATTGAATAACGAATTTGGGCTTTGGTTAGAGAGTTATGTGTGTTTGGGAAGCGACTTTTTTTTTTGTATGACATCAGGATGTGAAATGCTAGACATAATTTCATCGGGGCAGCCCCTTCTCAATCCCCATCAAAATATTGTCCAGTTCCTGTTTGAATGACCTGTTTCACATGACACCATAGGGAGCCCCCGACTATTACCCCTTCCAGCCTCATTTTCATTACATGCAGTTGTACAAATGAAAAAACAGATCGCACAGCCATGATTTCATCCTGCAATCGGCAGTACTGTAATAAATCCGTTGAATGTGTGGGCATCAAATGCATTATGTGAACACGTTCTAATGAATAACTGCAAATGCATAGCGCCTATCAATACAATATAGAAAAACCGGGTATTAGAAAGTGGTTTTGAATGTCCAAAGAATTTGTCCAAGATTGTGTATCAACCACACAATAATTTCCTCATAAAGAATGCTCATATCGGTTGCATCTAGGCCATGCCCCTGGTGTCTTAAAGTAGCCCCCGCATGGAGGGTCCTGAAGTCATGCAAGATTTACAAAGTGCATCTTCTGAGAAAAGACACGAACTGTGACAGTGTGAGGAGTGAAGAGGCATCTTAGATCTATTCATGCAGAGCACGCAACATTTCGGTGGGGTCTGTGAGGTACCTCTGAACCAGGAAATTTCCAATTACTTTGGGGACAGTCCAAAGTCTGCAACATTTTCAGGTCGTACAGAGAGTACTACTTTAAAGGACCCCCATCCCTCAACAAAATTCTTTCAAAATTGATGCACATTATTTAGATATCATCATTGTACACACCTTTCAAAGTCGTAAGTGGTCTCCGACCACCCCCTCCCCCTATCATACTCTTTGTATGACTGTGGAAAAGTTGAAAACTTTGTACCGCCCCTTGGGCACTGAATTACTGACTTTCTGACCTAACTAACACTGGCAAATTACAGTATGAGAATATTTGATGATGTCATTGTGGCGGGTCTTAAGAAACCTGACACAACAAATAATCATGAGTGCTTGAGAAACTTTCTTTAGGGGAAGTTAATAGAATTGGGAACAAAGTCTGTATTTCAGTTTCCTGTACACCATGACAGATGCCAAAGTGGCCGACAGGGCTGGGGTTGTATAGTGGGTGTGAAGGGGAGCGACACCCCAATAACTTTTCTAAGTCAGCATTTTGAACCTCAGTTGGCAAATAAAGCACTACATCAAGCAGGCCTGGATTACGCAGAGGCTACACTCTAAAAACTCCCGGGTCAGAACTGACCCGGACTCCAGGTCCCGTGGGGCCTGACCCCTTACTGGGTCAGTATGACCCGCAATCTGTGTCAAAATGACCCAGATATGGGTCAGACTGACACAGAATTCAAGTTAAAATCCCATTTTTATGCAGTTACCGGGTCAGCCTGACCAAGAAGCTGGTTAGACCCCTTAGACCCTCGGAATATTGGTCAATTCTAACCCTAGGGTTTTTAGAGTGTACAGAGGCCATGGCCTGTGTAATTGCCCTGGTCTTGCCCTTGGTGCCCCTTCAAAGGTTTTCCTTTAACTTTAAGACTTTCCAAAGCAAAATTAAAATGGCCTTACCCCGCTCATAGATGAAATTCCAGGCCTGATCGAGTAGTCTAAAACTCAGAATTTTGCTCACCCAAAATCGTTATTTTTCCTGCCCACTTATTTGCAAAATTAAGTTCGTTGCTTAGTCTTTATTGAATACAGTCAGTAGGTTCAGTGCTAGTCTTTCTTGATAAAGTGAAGAAGAATGGTAGTCGGCCAAAAACTGGCATCCACACACCCTCCCAAAGAAAACATCCTTTGGTGCACTCCTGAAAAAGCCACAGGGCTATTGTCCCAACTAAAAATCAGAGTAGGTATTGTAGTTTTCTTAAAAGGTAGGGTCATAAGATTAGTTTTTGTCAACGTAATACTGATTTATAGGCAAAATTATAAAGAAAGATTCAATAAAAGTCGATTGTAAAAGTTTCAGATGAATACTGTGTCTACATGCTGAAAAAACATCAAAAAACTAACGCGGTATTTTCACACAAACAATGTATCTGCATCCACATTAGTCAAGGTGACAGCGGGTACCAATCGCATCTCTGGCCACAGCATTCTCGAACGAACACCAATCTCAGATTAAAATGTTTAGGGGAGAAAAAACTATCCAAACCATATTACTTTGATGGGAATCCTTTCTAAAAAATAATTTATACTATCAACAGCTGCAGTGCTTCTCACCAAGTAATTAGGAGTATTTACCAATCTATGACCCTACATTTAACACAGAATTCATGTAATATAAATGCAGAATTAGCACCAGCATTCAGTGTACAAAACTCTTCCACTTAAAAAATCAATATATCACAGCCCATTTATTTTGACAGGCTCCCCCCTCACCCCTCACCCTTCACCCACTCCTTATGTCTGGGCATGATCTGACCATCCAAAGCCACAAAACCTCATTTATAATTTAATAACCTCCCCCTACACCTACACAAGTTACAGTCACCTCATAATACCTTTATCACAGATCAGGCAGCTTGCTTCTCTTTCATCATAAGAAACAAAATGGTATGGTACCCATTTATAAGAGTTTGGAGCTCCATCATTATTAAAGGGTAGACAGGCAGGATTCCAGCCAAGATTTGTTTTCTTCAAGGGTAGGCCTTGAGATCAAAAACCCTTAAAGTTCTTCTAAAGCAATGGGGGGATGCACAAATTTAGTTCTACAGATCTGCAAATTTTCGTATAACATAAGAGGTATATTGAGTTCGCTACAAGCACATTAGGCCATATGGATCATACACTTTTATAAAGAAATTGTAATCTCTTTTAATTCATAAATGTTAAAAGTTATTTGTAGTTGGGGAACAAGCTGCCTTTTTTATTTAAACAAGTTAACTTCCCTTCTCAAGCCTATGCAGTTAGTGACAAAACCAACAAATCGTCACAATTCACACAACTTGAATTACCGTAGCTCGTGTACTGCGCAGTGCAGGTTTATGGATCAAGCGGTTTCTTGAAGCTGAATAATTTTTCTTTCCATTAGTGTAACAAGAATGATGATTGGTTAATCAAAATCAGTTGCCAAATTACAGGACAGCAAATCATACCCAATGGAAAAGACTGTTTCATAGCATGTGTTAGAGGTCAGAATACGCGGTGATGTCCTGCACGTTGTACACATACGAACCGCATCATTATAAGAGCCGCTTCTCATGCACAATGTTCCGTTATGTTCCCACCAATGTTTTCTCAAATCAGCCTTTAGGTTGACAGGGTTGACAGGTTTCCAACATGATACAGGACTATTACAAACCACGGTACCGTTTAATAACCCTGCCCAACACCTACACACATTACACTCACTCCATTACAAAGCACAAATGACAAGACCATTGACGCTATGAAGAGGAAGGAACTTCATTACCCTCCCGTCAAACCCAATCCACTCTGCGGTTTCCTTATTGTGAAATATCCCTCATTTCTTTAAGATGTCTAAACCCCCCTTGATGGACTATGAGTGTCAACGCCGACACGTGTCAACCTTGTGCCATCGCCTTTTCAAATTATCATTTCTGACTGACCCCTTGTACATGTACGAAAGAAAATATTTAGTTTCTTTGTAAAAACTAGTACCGTACCAATTAAAGAAATTTACCCTTGGCACAATATTATACAGCACTTACGAAGGAAACAACAGTAGGCAAAGACTTGCACTTAACCAGTCAGAGAAATTCATCATTTCTCTTAAACCTTGGGCAAAATTTTAAACACAACCTAGACCACAACCGCACTTAAGCAACATCAAGATAATTTACTTGTAAAGATAATTAATATGGGATGCGACTAAACCTCAAGCATGACGCCTAAAATACGCACTGCACAGAAACACATGGGGATCTGGACTCCCAAAATGGCGCATTCTAAATGCGCTGTAGGTGGTGACATCAGGTAAATCGAATCAATAAATATACTTCAGCTTAGCAAATTTAGTCTGCTTAGCTAAACAAATAGTAGGGAACCAGTCACGTAGACATAACATTGCAGTTTGGCTGGTAACCAGTTTCAGCTAAAAAAAACCTGATCCCTTTAAGATTGACCCCCTAGTTATTTTTGCGCAATAGTTGTTTGTAAAGGCAACTTTGTTTTCTTTTTTAAAATCCCAATCTAAATTTATGACAATTTGTTTCCTAAAATGTAGTTCCCCAGTCACTCCATTGTAAAATTCTATATATAGTTATCTGAAGTATGTCCCCTACAAGGGGATTTGGGATCTTTGACAACATCATAAACTACCGATAAAACACGTCATAAATAAGGCATGAGCATACACACACGTAGTCGCTGTCAGGAACAAACCGGGGTTATATCAATAGATATTATATACCACACACACACTGATCCTTGTCCTTTTGGTTGCATACGCGTCACGCGTCATCCATTATTTTACCATGTATTTTACTGATGTGACACTCCAAAATGTAATATTGAATAGGCCCGTCCAATATGGATAATTATTGAATGCTTCGCAGCGTCGTTTCCAAACTAATCGCTCCCGCCCGTTTGTCCAAACGAGGGAAGGACTTGTCAGGGAATTTTCAGAGTGTGGTGCAGACTGTCAAATTGAAAGAAGGTCTATACCGACAAAGGATTACCTCACTTTAAAACTGCACCAGTCATAAAAATAATAGGATGTATCGGTGCATATGATGTGATGGTAAGAAGCACATGACAGAAAACACTTCTACCAGATGATAATCATAGTTCTAGTTTCGGTTTTTGTTTTGTTTTTGTCAACATAAAGGAGCGGCCCTACTTGTTGGCACAATGAGCTTGTTTAAAAACTGCAACAAATAACTTGCAATTACAATTGTTAGATTCAATTTTCAATTTTGTAATTCTTTTAGGTTTATTATTCAACAATTAATTAACTTTCATGCTGGGTCAGTTAGTCTTTCTTGAAATAGTGGAGAATCTCGGCAGTCGGTAAGTCGGCAAACTCCGATACTCATGAAAGAGAATTGAAAGATAATTATCACATTCACAGTCAACATTTTTCACAAAGATATTACACAGTGAGTTATTTTTTTCAATTGAAAAACACAAGACCACCGGTCTTGTCCCATTGTAAGTTTACTGGCCTGACGCAAAAATCATCGGCCCGAGTGGTCCAGTGTTAATTTCGAGCCCTGTACCTCTCCAATTAAGTGTCCAACAGACAAACAAGACATTTCAATTGTCTTCACACAAATGTTGCGGAAAATAATGTAATAAGTCACGTAAATAACAATTCTTAGGTCACAAAAGACAATTTATACAGGCAACTTGGAGGCAACGAACTGCATTACAAGCAAAAGGGACACTTAACCCTTTCAGCCCCAATGGGCGACTTTAGTCGACTGTGCACTATACCCTGCTTGAGCCCCAATGGCGACTTTAGTCGACTGTGCACTATACCCTGCTTGAGCCCCAATGGCGACTTTAGTCGCCCAAGATAACACACAAAAAAGGACTCAAGCCTGAGCACAAAGGCCATTTGTTAAAAAGCTGTAGTTTTATCCATGTTCACCTTCCATACCCAAGCTTACCATCATTGGAAAGAGAAAGATCGGATCCTTCCAATGATGGTAAAATATAACAGGGTTGCTATTATGCAATCACTTCAAATTGGAGTGGAAAGATCTGAAATGCCAAACACCTACGGAGCGCCATATGGTTGTGTGCAAAAAAGTGTTTGAGTTTACAGAACACACTGGGGAAACAAAGACCAAGAACTTGGACATTTATTGGCTGATTTCAATGATTGTAAATTATATGAAAGGAAATTCAATAAGTAAGACAATTTTTATTACTTATTATGCTCTAAAATGAAGTCTTCAAGGAAATAATAGAGTTTGTACAATCAAACTTTGAAAACAAGCTTCCTGTTATGTGAGAATGTGTGCTTTACGCTTGAGTGGTCAAACAACGTGGGCCACAGAGGTCGTTTATGTCAAAAGAACTTGGGGCTGAAAGGGTTAAAGGCATCGTACACGTTTGGTAATAACTCTGATAATTAATGGCAATAAAAACTTACTTGGTAAGAAATGCAGCAGAATTGGATAGTATAATGCATTTTGAGAAACTTTTCACTTCGAAGTACTGCGGTTATGGAAAAATATCTAACTTTTTATAATTCCCAAAACATTTGAATCTGAGACAGATTTTGTATCCCAATGCAGATTATTCTTCCTGCGTGGACATAACCGCGCCAGATTTACGGCAATATCTCAAAAACGCTACCTCCTTTTGAAAATGAAATTTTCACAGGTTAGTTTAATGGTATCTACAACTATATAGGTTTGAAACAAACAATAGGCTCCAATTACCAAACTTGTACGATGTCTTTAAGGTAGCACAGGATACACTTTTGTCAGTTCTTTATACAGTGAGAGTCATGCACGTACTTAAGTCAAATGTTTGGACCCATTAAAGTGCCCAATACCGTCAGTCAGTCACACTTTAAAGCAATGTACATGGGAACACAAGCTTCCCAAAAATGTTTGAGTACACGTGAGATTTGCACAAGATAATAATTTTAAGATTGAGCTGGAAAAGCTTTTTAAAAATGCTGACTGTAAATTGTGTGACTGAACACCCCGTATGCTGTCACTGTAGAATGAGGTGACTTTAGAATCCTATGATGAACACGGTCTTTAAACGTGTACATAAAGTCATAGAGCAATAGACCAATTTAATTCCATTGTTAGCCACTCAAAAATTATCGTGCTCCGCTCATTAAAAATTCATGGAGGTATTTAAGAGACATATGTTACATTGACGGGTGATAATTGGGATTAGTCAGGCAACCTTGGTTTGTAATGAGATGTGCCAAAAATCAATCCTACAAAGCAAGTGTCATGCACAGAGGGCGGAACTTTACACGCTGCTAAGCAGAACAAATCTGCTTATCAAAGAGAACTGCTTGAAGTCAAACTTAATGTGAGATCAGTTCTGATTGTTGAGAAGCTGGGCCAAAATTCACGAAGCTGTTACGTACAAAAAAGTTGCTTAGCACAGAAAAAATTGCTAAGCAGAAACAGGTTACCAGCTTTATGGAATTGAATCATCAGTCTTCATCAGACCATGGAGGATACAGTGGAACCGAAGTTCTCGGGGGGGGGGGGGGGGGGTTTCCCCCAGCCGCGGTTTGGATACATTTATTTATATGGAAGAAGTAAAATAGATAGCTGCACCATACAACCCATTCTCCATTTCAAAATGTACATCATAAATTAAAGATGGTCATCCACAGTTAAAGAACCCAAAACAGCTTTCTGCACCAAAGCCCAAACTCGCAAATACCTTTCTATTTTCTAAATATTGACAACGCCCCTGGATGTGTGGGAGGGTGTCTGGTTCAACAAGAGGTCACAGGATTCCGTACACAGTACCATGCAATGTAGTGTACTTTCCATGTACATTGTGCACTGAGCATATCCTAGCTAAACTGTTATAAATGCAGGTAGAATCTGAATAGACTGTGCAAGTCTCGCGCGTATCGGAACGAGAAAACACGTCAACAGAAGAACATTTTTTTCTCTGAAATCAAATCTTTGTTTTAAATTATATCTAATGACGAAATCTGAAAAACAAAAATACCCATTACATGTTAATAAAATCAGTTTTAGTTCTTATAATAAATACACAAATAATGTGTTAATTATTAGTGAAGCAAAATTAAAACTCTGGGACAAGGATGCTTATTCGATCTTAACTTTTCAGAAACCACTTACATGGATTCGCGAAGGTCACACGGCCGTAAAATTAACGTTTGACACAGTTTATAGAGGACGCTGAAGCCTCAACAACCATAGACTGCAATGAAAAGGCTTCGCGTTGCGATTACAGTATCTGGCGATTAACATCGCTCATCTAAAACAAGCGTTTACATAAGTTTTGTGATCGGAGGTGAGCACAAAATTCTTCATTTTTTGCAGCAACCGGAAGTTGAGGTCAAGTTTAATTATCGGGTTTTCTTCGTTATATTGTTGAAATGATTTTACTTTCATATTTTTTTTATAACTAAGTTTTACATTCCCAACAGCATATGTATTTTTCACGGGCATATACCTCGTTAAACTAAAATAATTGGCAAAACAAAATCGTGCCCACGTAAATCTCCATATGGTTGGGACCACAATGGTCCCGGAAGTTCAAATATGCGCGAGACTTGCACAGTCTATTGGTGCAACAGCGCAAACAGCAAACATCAACACTTAACAAAACCCATCTAAAATTATGCATTATTTTTAAAAATAAAACTGATGCTCTTTCACATGGTATTTACAGGGATTGCCTTGTAAAAAATTATATTATGGATGTTGAGTAGCATTTTCCAATCCATTAGTTTAGTAGAACAAAATGATAATTGTAAAACATGAATATTATACTACTTCATGTAACAGCATGTTTTTAGTTGAATATTTTATAAACAAATTGTCAGATGGCAACTTTTTAAGTGTCATTTTTTATCATCAGATGAACACAAGTGCTTTCAATGGATACTTTTCAATATGACCGTTTTTTGTACAACCATAACTTTTAACTCTTTCATGCACCATTTATTTTAGTGATAAATTGATCACATTAATTATTTATTTGTGTTTTTTGCAAATGGCGACCCCCCAAAAAACAGGTCACAATAGCACCCTCATCAAGAGTCCTCTTTCCATTCTGAAAACTGTGTGGCCATGCCATCTTTATGTTTCGTTTTACAACTTTTTTTCTGAAGGTATTTAAACCGGTTGCTAGCGACCGGTCGGCGCATGAAAGAGTTGAGTGTCTCCAAACAACTTCCAAAATGGTCATAGTTAAGAAGGCACTACAAAGGCAGCTGGGAAAAACAATTGTAAATCTTAGTACATAATTTTTTTTACACATGATAGAGAATACACAAAGTTAACAATCAGGGAGAATTAAAGTAGACAAGTAGAACCAATGCCTTGAAACAGTACTAATTCGGGAGACAAAGTCCTGAAAAGTAGAACTAATACCTTGAGAAAGTACTAATTCAGGAGATAGTTCTGAGAAGCTGTACAATGCCTCAAAAAATTACTAATTAAGGAGACAAAGTCCTGAAAAGTAGAACTAATACCTTGAGAAAGTACTAATTCAGGAGATAGTTCTGAGAAGCTGTACAATGCCTCAAAAAATTACTAATTAAGGAGACAAAGTCCTGAAAAGTAGAACTAATACCTTGAGAAAGTACTAATTCAGGAGATAGTTCTGAGAAGCTGTACAATGCCCCAAAAAATTACTAATTAAGGAGACAAAGTCCTGAAAAGTAGAACTAATACCTTGAGAAAGTACTAATTCAGGAGATAGTTCTGAGAAGCTGTACAATGCCCCCAAAAATTACTAATTAAGGAGACAAAGTCCTGAAAAATAGAACTAATACCTTGAGAAAGTACTAATTCGAGAGACAGTCATAAGAAGTAGTATAATGCTTGAAAAATTACCAATTCGGGAGACACAGTCCTGTAAAAGTAGAACTAATGCATTGAGAAAGTACTAATTCAGGAGATAGTTCTGAGAAGCTGTACAATGCCTCAAAAAATTACTAATTAAGGAGACACAGTCCTGAAAAGTAGAACTAATACCTTGAGAAAGTACTAATTCAGGAGATAGTTCTGAGAAGCTGTACAATGCCTCAAAAAATTACTAATTAAGGAGACAAAGTCCTGAAAAGTAGAACTAATACCTTGAGAAAGTACTAATTCAGGAGATAGTTCTGAGAAGCTGTACAATGCCTCAAAAAATTACTAATTAAGGAGACAAAGTCCTGAAAAATAGAACTAATACCTTGAGAAAGTACTAATTCGAGAGACAGTCATAAGAAGTAGTATAATGCTTGAAAAATTACCAATTCGGGAGACACAGTCCTGTAAAAGTAGAACTAATGCATTGAGAAAGTACTAATTCAGGAGATAGTTCTGAGAAGCTGTACAATGCCCCAAAAAATTACTAATTAAGGAGACAAAGTCCTGAAAAATAGAACTAATACCTTGAGAAAGTACTAATTCGGGAGACAGTCCTAAAAAGTAGTACAAATGCATTGAAACAGTACTTATGCAGGAGACAGTCATGAGAAGTAGTATAATGCTTCGAAAAAGTACTAATTCGGGAGACACAGTCCTGAAAAGTAGAACTCATGCCTTCATAAAGTACTAATTCAGGAGACAGTCCTGAAAAGTATCACTAATACCTTGAAAAGTTACTGATTCAGGAGACACAGTCCTGAAAAGTAGTGCTATACTACTATAACCTTAAAAATATTGATAATTTTGGACGTCCCCGAAGTTCGCAATCATGTGGTTATCAATGTTGTATATATACATAAACTAACATGATTTATTTTGTGTTCCTTTTCATCGTACATAAATTTGATTAATTGTTCTCGTATAGATTAGCAATTGTTTCAGTGGTGTTTCAATCAGCGGCAGTGCCCCTTGAGGGTAGGACGCTGACACGCCACTGTTGCTGGGTGACGCACTTTTCAGTGCCATGGTGTTTGGGCCTATGTTGTTAATGTTCAAAGTGAGTTTACCATGTAAGTATAAATTATGCGTCATCAAGTAAGAACAAAATGGATGGAGTAATGTACGCAGGGCCCCAATGGAACCCAGTTTGAATTGTTTGGGCATACCATGGGTAAAGAAACGCAATAAATAAATGCTGTCGTCTACCTTTAAAGGTTTTATACAGGATTGGTAGAGCTGACACAATAGCCGCAGACACTGTTCATGTTTTGTGTGATCAACCATATACATGAAATAACAAACCTGTGAAAAGTTTGGCTTAATCCATTGTGCAGGTCAGGAAAAATAGTGAAAAACCATGCACAATTTTCAGCATGTAAACACATTGTGCTTAATTTTGGTTGCAACAACCAAAATCAGCCGTTTTTGGTTTTTTTTATATTCAGATAGTTCTTCTTGAATCTGACTTCATTTCAGAGATAAATATT
This sequence comes from Plazaster borealis, assembly GCA_021014325.1. Taxonomy (NCBI): domain Eukaryota; kingdom Metazoa; phylum Echinodermata; class Asteroidea; order Forcipulatida; family Labidiasteridae; genus Plazaster; species Plazaster borealis. Next base: position 45,423 of record JAJGQC010000159.1, read on the forward strand.
TCACAGAAACAATGGTTCTAGTATGAACTTCATAATCAGCAAGCTTTCAGACTAAAATTAATTAAGGATGTTTTTTACCCTTACCAATCCTGTAAAATACCTTTAAACACAAATTAACAGGTGTTCACCTGGGTTTGCAAGACCATCCACTCAGGTATTCTTATCACCTGTCCTATCACACACCCTATAAATTCCAAACCCTGGCTTCTGATCCCATGACCTTAAAGTGAACCCAGGAGAACTTGACCTAACTGCAGTCTGTCTATCAGGCCACCTGAGAGTCACTGATTGGTGGAAACTTCAGAGAGGGCGGGGCTTACATGTATGCATGATTTGGTATTGTTGCAATGGACTATGCAGTACACATAACTTTCAAAGTGTTCTGATTGGGTATATCTTAGAAGTGGGTGTGGCTAAAAGAGGGTTAATTTGATATGAGATCTTTGTCATGCATTGTGCATGGTTCTCAAGGTCTCAAGGCTAATCTGAGTGGGTGGGGCTACAGTACAAGTCCATGAATATGCTTATTTGCTTATCATACATTATTCAATGGTGGCTACATATTCATTGCTGCTATCACAGTATTCTAATATTCTAGTTACAAGTTCATTTAATATATCTCTCCAATGGATTTCAATGGTGTGACATGAATGAGTGTTAAAATGAGACCAATCACTCCAGGTTCAATGCAAGCGATTCCAAAGTGGGCGGGGCAAACATGGGGGTGTTTACAGACCAAGTGAACTGGTTTCTGGTAACAACATTGATACTAAACAGACTAGAATAATGTATGTACATAATGATCAATTAGTTACACTTACCAGATAATACATTGTATGCATTATGCTCTTTTTTGAAGCTGTCAACCTCACCTCCAGCTGAACTCACCAAGAACCAATAAACCTGAAAATGTCAACTTTTCCTGTCTTAAGCGTTCGGTCGTAGAGTCCTTGCACAATTTATACTTTCCGAGGCCCAAGTTCACAATTCAGTAGGTCTGGACTAATCACAAGAGGTCGTGAGGGATCGAAAGGTCAATGGGCTCAATGATGATTGGTCGTTATCACTTTCAAGTGGGAGGAGTCTCCTTCAGTCATGGGTAGAAATATTGAGAGATCAAGTTTCAAGTTCCTTTAACATTTCTTTAAGCAGGTGTTTTCTCGTTGAAAATTTATACATACATATATGTATCTGGTGATAAACGAGTAGGCCTACTTTGTCGTTACAAAATAACACAACTAGAAATTTGTTTCACACGGCTGAATTCGGAGACTGAATTTCTGCTCTTCCCGATACATACTTCTTCACAGAGTGTGTTCAGAATAGTGGAATTATACCGTTAGCCAAAGGAAGTATATCTCTAAAAGAAAGGGCGACTAAGCAAGCACTGCCACCAATAATGAAAATGTCCGATAAATGACGAATCCAGAAGTGCCCACGTATGCGCAAACATACAGTCTGTTAGCACGCTCCCGTTAAACTATACAAAGTAGTTTCATGTAGAAAGGGGGGGTGGCCAGTATAACTAGGGTTGTCGGTAATGCTTTAATATCAATGTGACCAAACAGGAATAATCATGTGATACAATGTACAAATATATGCAGATATAACAACAGATGTCATATGGTTTTGATATATACATGTACAGGCCCCTGGATGCTGGGTGATGTGTGGGTATATAAGCTGTTGCAAATAACCATTATTTTGTCAGTGTACCAGATGCACATTATTTTTATCAATCATCATTGTAGGTGTACAATACACTTATAGTCATGGAAACATGCCTTATTTCATCCCTCCTTGCTCTATGTTTTATTTGAATGTACTGTACTGTACTCCACTTCCATTAGATTCTGTTTCATTTATGTCCTTGACATCAAAGCACAAGTCACGATCTTGAAAAGATTGCTTTAAAATGTTTTAAAAACAGCGAGTCAAAAAGGCAAACGTACCAAATGTTCAGCAACATTTTCAAGTCAATAGGTTGAGAAGTTGAATTTCACCGACAGCTTTCAATAGCATTGAATTTTGTAAGCCTTTTATAAAGATAAAGAAAAATATATGGGGCAGTGTCCCCCTTCCCTTTAAGCAAACAAAATAGCTGGGAACGACTCACAAACAATATATATCAGACAGTATTTCTGGCGGGTAATCTGTTTCTGCTGAGCAAAATATTTCTGTGCTAAGCCCTTTGTTGTGCTTGACAGCTTTCCGAAATTTCTGGGGGTTTTTTAAAAATCTATTTGACTGGAAATGAAACTGAGGGAGCCTCAAACAAGCATGATATTTGGTCCCTCGAAAAAAAGGAGGAATATTTTATCGAGTACAAGGGCTGACCTACATTTTAACGCTACATACGAAGTGTGGACCTGAGAACAAAAGAGGTCCACATAATGTAGGGACTTGAAACACTATGTGGACACGTCCACACAGTGTTTTTTACAGTGTTGAAGAATAGGATTTTCCTTAAGTGTACAGAACAGAGTGTCTGCAACACAGGGCTGTGTGGACACATGGTGTAGGCCCTAATAATAGACATTTCAGGCTAATTAATCACAATTTTTCAGATTTTTCCAAGGGCGAAAAAAATCGGAAATCAGACTAAAGTAGGAAGAGTATCCTGCCTGCTCAAAGGCGACTAGCACTGTAACCCGTAGGCCTGAAGATACCCACGTACGTACGTAAATGCCTTCAACTGCTCCAAAACCGTGCCGCCTAACTGATTTATCAAGCTCACAAATATGACACTGACAGTGTCACTCCTATCCTTCATGATCTTCATTGGCTGGCAGTCTCCAACCGAATTAGCTTCAAAATACTGATCCTGGTTTTCAAACGTCTCAATACTAACTCTGCACCTTCATTCTTAACGGAACTCATTCAAGTGTACAAGCCAGCCAGAAGCCTCTGATCATCTACAGATACTATAAATTACTTGTTGTGCCCAAAATCCTTACTACCACTGGCAACAAAAGCTTCCATGCTGCTGCCCCAAAACTCTGGAACAATTTATCTTACTGAATCCGCCACTCTAACCTACCTCCGTGCTCTAACTCACCAGCAGCTTTCAAGAAATCTCTCAAAACTCACTTGTTTAATTAATCACTCATGTGTTTTGCTTATTCTGTTTAATCCTTTGCTGCTTGTTGCTTATTTTTGTGTGAAGCGCTGTGTTACTCTCTCTCGTTGTTAGAGCACTATTTAAATGCTTTGTATTATTATCATTATGAGACAGGTATGAAGTATGAGACCTATTCCTTTACATAGCACCATGTAATGTTTATAAGTTGCTGTGGCGCAATATGCTGCCGATCAAACCAGGAACACAGGGGCGAACCCCTTCTCTTTTCGATAAATGCACTGGGTTCTTTTACGTGCATTACACAACACACGGGACCAACGGCTTTACATCCCATCCGAAGGACGAAGCAATAATGGTCAAGTGTCTTGCTTAAGGACACAAGTGTCACAACCAGGACTCGAACCCACACTCTGCTGAACAGAAACACCAGAGCTTGAGTCCCGTGCTCTTATCCGCTCGGCCACGACACGACACGATTGAAGAAATCCATCCCAGTCAACCAACCTACTCAGACTCTCCTCTTCTTTCCCCCTTGTCTGCACCAACACATCACACTGTGTAATGACTGAGTAATGCATGTTTACTCTCAACCCTATAAGTATTAGCCTCATGTCCATACATCATACCACTATCAATACACTTTGGTTCTTAGAGTAAACAGATTAGGCCTGCATGTCTGGGTTCCTCTTTTCCTACAATAAATAGTGAGGTCTGGGGTTGCTTAATAATACACTGTTTATAACATCCAAGGAGCTACAAGAGGGGAGCTACAAATTGGAAACATCTTGATGGCGCAAATATTTAATTACAGTCTGAGTATTCATCTGAGGGGATGTGAAAGAGTAAACCTTCTAATATTGAAATGGAAAGTGAAATTAATTTTTTTCTGTTAATCTCCTGTTACAAAACGTTTTGTGTACTACAAGAATTCATGTTTATTTATGGAAATCCAATCTTAAGTAAAAAGCCTCAAGCGATACTGACTAATGAATTTTGAATAATTTTAGGTTCAACAAAATTGACTAGAGCAGGATTTGAACCTGCAACCTCAGGATTAAAGTGCCGGCGCTCGACCAACTGAGCTATCTGGCCCTAATGTTGGCGGTCTCCCTATAGGGCTAGATAGCTCAGCACCAGCATGTTAATCCAGAGGTCGCTGGTTCAAATCCGGCTCTTGTCAAATTGTCTTTGTTCAACCTGAAATCCAATATTGTATATGAAGCTTGACTATAAAGGGTTTAATCTTCAAGAACTTCTAAATTTATTTATCAGGTTTTTAAGAATAGGGCAGCATACATACATGGCTTTACACAATTCTAAAACAAAACCTACACTACAGAGCTAACCACATTTTTAGTATTTTCTGTGATGGGAATGAAAGTTCATTCTTAAAGGGTAAAGCAACTTGATCTAAGAAAAGAAAGTATCTCCATTGGATTAGTATAAGACATGCAACTTGATAAAAACAACAAAAAGAGGAAACTACCCTTCGACCTGAATATTTGTACAGTGTTTTTCAGTTTCTATTGCTTTACACAATTCTAAAACAAAACCTACACTACAGAGCTAACCACATTTTTAGTATTTTCTGTGATGGGAATGAAAGTTCATTCTTAAAGGGTAAAGCAACTTGATCTAAGAAAAGAAAGTATCTCCATTGGATTAGTATAAGACATGCAACTTGATAAAAACAACAAAAAGAGGAAACTACCCTTCGACCTGAATATTTGTACAGTGTTTTTCAGTTTCTATGGCACACAAAACCAAGAAATTTTAGGAAAATCTGTTGGGAAGGTAAATTTCATGCCTATGGAAGTCTGTGGTGACATTTTGGAACACTTTGACCATGAACAGGTCAACAGAGGCAAAAGGCTGGCTAAGCACAGAAAAATAAGTTACCAGCCAAAATACCATACAGTTATCATTGCTGTGACTGGTACCCCACTCATTTCTTGCTTAGCAAAGAAATTTGCTTAGCAGAATTTTCTGCTAAACAGCTTTATGAAATTGGGCCCAGGATGGATAGTTAGTGTCTTTCAATTCAGGAAAGTTTGAAGGCTCAGAAGACTTTTTGCTAATGTTGAAGTTTGTGGAATTTGACAGGCACTCTTCATCATTACAAATGGAAAACTAGAGTGTTGGTATCGCATAATGCTATGCCTTCCTTAATAGAGAGTTAGTCTTTCATTTTCATTTCATTTATTAATTCTGGTTGTGAAGCCAGGTTTGGGTAAGATGTGGTTCATCATTCCCTTGGATCATGTCATCTTAGGGGTGTGTTCTTCATTTCATAATGTTTAACGACTTGTGATGAGATTGTGCAAGGATGTAGGCCAAGTTTCATTAACCTTTAATTTTCGAACTGCGATGTTAAATCGCACTATAGTCCCATTATCCGACTGAATGATATTTGCAATCCACCTTTCCTACTAATCCTAAATAAATTCTTGGAGGAGTACTGTGTTGCATTTTTCAAGTATACCTTGGTTCAAATGGATATACCCCAAAGAAACGTCTCGGCATTGGTTGCGGGAGCACCCTGTTTCGCACGTTGGAAACCACCTTTGACCATATCTCAAAGAAAATAGTCATAACCTTTTCCTTTAAACTAGCAGATTCAATTTGAGTTGCGAAATGAGGCATGTGCATCCTGTGATGCAATCGCTCAATTGAATCAAACAAAAGCAGTCAGGAAATATACATGATCAGATGTTGTCTTTTGTTACTGTTCAAAGATCGCATTGTTGTACAAAGTTACTGAGACCGGTTGCCGGTATGATGAAGAACAAAAACGAATGCAGAATTTCAATAAAGCAAACGACTAAAATAGAAAGAGTTATGGACAGGAAATTAATTTCAGTTTCAAGAGCTGCTTTTCCTGTAAAAAAAGGGGGGCCTGCAGCAAATTTACATGAAGGACGGTAGTCATGCAAATACATTATGTTATGTTTATATAAATGGTTAGAGAGTCAAAAAGAATAGACTGATGAAGTAGGAGTGCTGTACCAACTGAGCTAAACATTCCAGTTATGAATGTGTTTACCATAGACATGATATTTGGCCGCTGGAAACAAGTAGGACAAATATATTGTGTACAAAAAGGGAGGGTATGTCTTTGGTAATTACTCCAAAAATGAATGAACATAACAACTTACTTGGTAGAGAGCACTGGAGAGCTGTTGATATTATAAAACATCGCCAGAAACGGCACCCTTTGAAGTAATGTCGTTTTAGAGAAAGAGGGAATTTTTCACCCAAAAATTTGAATCTGAGAAGGCTTCAGGCATGAAGCCTTTCTCAGGCACCTGAAAGCACACAATTCTATGCAGCAAGGGTGGTTTTTTCTTCCATTATTTTCTTGCAATTTCGATGACCAATTGAGCCCAGATTTTCACAGGTTGGTTATTTTATGCTTTTGTTGGAATACACTAAGTGAGGATACTGGTCTTTGACAATTACCAAAAGTATAACCTGCCTTTAAAGACTTTTAAGGCATAACAGTTTTGCTGATTTTTCTGTGGACAAACAAATCGGAAATCAGATTAAAGCCGGAAGAGCATCATGTCTGGTATATGAGGGCTGTCGTTAAGAACATGTTGACAGTGCCAACAAGTTCTTAATAATAGCATGGAGGAAGAAAATAAACAGTAACTAATTTACACAAACTAGTGATGGCAATATGCACACTTTCTTCACTTAGTTTGTAATTTGAGTGTTTAATATTTCAAATGCATGAATAACATTATGTGTTTGTTTCACAGGGGTTTCTGTTTAGAATTTGTTGACAGAAATCCCTATAAAACAAACACATCTCAAATGATATTCTTGCATTTGGAATATTGAAACAATAACAGGAGTCTGTATCAATTTGGCTGCAAACCCTGCGTAATATTGTTATACCCTTTTTGTTTCTAATGGGGTCATCCCTGCATATTAAAAATCACACGGCAGGGCTCGAAATTAACACTGGACCACAGGCCCGAGGCCTGTGATTTTAGCGTCGGGCCAGTAAACTTACAATGGGACAAGCCCGGTGGTCTTGTGTTTTTTTCAATTAAATAAAATAACTCTCTGTGCGATATCTTTGTGAACAAATGTTGACTGTGAATGTGATAATTATCTTTCAATTCTCTTTCAAGTGTATCGAAGTACACTTACACGTAAACACGAATGAAATAGATCTTCTCCGAGTGCTTGTTCAACTCATTTTGATTCTGGTCATGTAAAGTAAATTCCGGTCCAGTAAAAATTTTGAGCTACAAGCCCTGCAGTCTTGTGGATTTTTCCCTCAAATTCGAGCCCTGGACACGGGTAGTCATAGACTAGTTAAGTTAAGTTAAGTTGCTGAACAGGCTTTCAACGAGTACCAGCATAGAAGTAGAAGATTAGTGTTCAATTATGCAAGAATACCATTATTGGAAACACATGTACACATATTGTAGATTTCCAGTCTGTAGCCTTTGCATGTAAAACTGTGGTGACATTCTGTACACATATTTCTTGCAATTTTCACTTTAAGTTTTCAAACGCAAGTATTGGGAATTCGTAACCTTTAACTCATATCAACATTATACAAGGTTTACGGCAATAATGTAACAAATAAATAAATTAAACAGACCGACCATAATGTGACAACGCATGCCGCAATCGCTAAATTTCCTTGATCATTTATGAAATATGGTTATATTAGGCATTTTTATGTTAAAATATTGCTTCCCAGTAAACAGCTTGATGAAAATAGGCCCAAGATGAAGATCCATGTAGAAAACAAATTGTGAGGACCTCTCTCCGTTTAATTTATGCTTTTACTTTACAGAATAGAAAAAAGATTTACGCCAAGTTTTATTTCATTGAGATGATTAAAAAAACTTATCAGAAACATGCATTTTATTCTACGTCAAATTCCTTATTTATAATCGCATTTTCAAATCGATTCACCAGATTTGAATAGTCTGGCTGTGCTCAGTGACCTTTGAAGTGGAGATGGCCTATTAAAACATGAATCAAAATACATGAACTAACTGTTATTAATGAGGTACCTGGTGACGTTGATTGTAACGAGAACGCTGGAAGCTCGTCCCCTTGTCTTCACGGTGCGATTCCTGGTAAACGTCCCTGTATGAATCGCGGTAACCGCCGTCCCGATAGAAATTATTCCGGTAAAACTCATCTGGGCGGTACGGATTCGGGTGGTGACCTGCCTGTACCATGTCGCGTCGGAACGGGCTGCTGCCGTTCACATGTGGTCCCGGTCCCCTGTTGAACCGGTTACCAGTATTCCCTGGCATTTTGGTTGACCGTTGCGGAGACTGGGATAGTGGTTTCTCGCCGTTTTGCATCGTAATAAATATCTCAATGATCGCTTCTCTTACTATAAAAATTCCGTTTGCGCTGAATTGAATCTAATAAAGTAAATAAATTATACTCAATCCTTGAAAGTTGGTGAATACAACTGCTTCAAATTGGCAACAATCACAAAGGAAAACAGCTCCAGGGTTTGTACAGCACAGAATTAAAAAAAAAAGAAATACGGAAAACAATGTGTTAATCTATGGCAGCACAGTATCCATTGATAATGAAGTACAAGGAAGTGGTATGGTGGAATCACAGATCCGGGATCTTGAGTACAATCCACACTATTCCAAATGGGAAATGACACTGTCGTACTGAAACAGGAAGGGAAAACCTAGAAGAATCCCTTGAACCAGTGGAAGTACACAGGAAGCCTGACCAGCGTCACATACAGCAAAAAGGAAAAGAGACACATAAATACAATGGGATGCCTTGTAATCATTACCAGTAGAAATCTCAACATTCCAATTTTCTCTGTGATTAAATTTAACAAATTTTTTTTGATTCTGCTGGTACCATATATCAGCAGAGGTTGGTTCTAAATATAACACATGACCATCTTCAGAATTCTTGTTTCCATCAGACCATGGAGGAAGAAATCAGACCTATTCAAAGCTTATTATGTAACATCTTCCTTCCAGTATAAAGAATGGAAAAGTAAACCACAACAGCTGTTTTTTACATGTATTTTTAGAGAGCAAATCATCTGCTCGGGACTATAAGGTCATTAGTGCAATTTGTATGGGTTTCATAAAATTGTTTATGCATATTTTGGAACTCCTGGTGAATGGGGTTTATTGATCAAGAGTGGGCTTCTAAGTATTTGTTTGGCAAAAAGAAACATTCATTTTTTAAGTAAAACATTTATTTGTTGATTTTGATTTTTTTTTTCTTCAAATTTATGCGCATTTTTCTTTTAAAGGCAGTGGACACTATTGGTAATTGTCAAAGACTAGCCTTCACATTTGGTGTATCTCAACATATGCATAAAATAACAAACCTGTGAAAATTTGAGCTCAATCGGTCATCGAAGTTGCGAGATAATAATGAAAGAAAAACAACCCTTGCAACACGAAGTTGTGTGCGTTTAGATGGTTGATTTCGAGACCTCAAGTTCTAAACTTCAGGTCTCGAAATCAAATTCGTGGAAAATTACTTCTTTCTCGAAAACTATGGTACTTCAGAGGGAGCCATTCCTCACAATGTTTTATACCATCAACCTCTCCCCATTACTCGTCATCAAGCAAGGTTTTATGCCAATAATTATTTTGAGTAATTACCAATAGTGTCCACTGCCTTTAATAACCTTTTGATCATTATGAGTATAAAATTACAATTATGGACCTTACAGCACTGAGCCGACGATATGTCTCAGAGAAATACATAAACAGTCTGAAAAGTTTGACAATCAAGTTTGTTTTAAAAGATAACAGCTCAGTTCTAGCATCAGATATATGACAAAATGTTCAATTCAGGATATTACCCATAGCTTGTACATGCGCCTATCCTGGGTCTCATTTTGGGTGTCAAAATCATACATGCACAAAAGAGAGTCGACAACCAAATGGACGCGCATTGTTAGGAGGCGTTGTGTAAGGGGTCTGTAGAAATCAATCGGTCCCCCTTGCATAACGCGAAACGCTACAGGTACGCCAAGGTCACGCGCACGTTTTAATGCACAGAGAACAGCTATCGTCCAATGATTTGCCTCCTTTTTGAGAGTGTGACGTCATATGCAATGGGTCTATACCATGACCTTTGTCAGATATCTTGTAGTGTGATAACCCTAAATGTTTAAATGCTCAGCATTAATAAAAGAGAGTGAGAGAAAGAGAGCTATATGATGACACTTAGTTATGCCTTCTCAATGACTCTTATGTTATAGACATAAAAAGGGTATTGCAAGCTTCGGTTTTATCTTTATGAATGCATTGTACCTCACTTACATCCAATATGTAATTTTAGCCTGCTAAATAACAGTTTATGATTAGTAATGTTTTGTATTTTATCCTTAGATCAAATTGCATTTTTACTCTTCAGTTATTCATTTTATCCTCTTATTACTACAGGTTTAATGTGTATTTAAATTTTTACTCCTACTTGTTATAATTAGTTTTCGTAATTTACTTTAATTTGTCCATACAATTGTTCCTGTTCAGTTTTTGACAAGTGCCATTTTGTTCAGCGCCTTCGAGCATGCCTGCATGATTAGGGTGCTTTATAAGTGCTTGTATTATTACACACTCTAACAGGAATGATATTTGGTCCTTTGAAAAAGCAGTATTGCATCAAGTACAAGGGCTGACCTACATGTACTCATGGTGTAGGCTTTAAGAGACATTTCAGGCTGTTTAATCCCAACAAAAAATCAGATTTTTCCAAGGTCAAAAAAATCGGAAGTCGGACTAAAATAGTAAGAATATAATGCATGCTCTAATTGATGCATGTCACCTCCACCATCGGCAAACCAGGACTCAATTTCATACAGCTGCTTCAGCAGACAATAGTATTTAAACAAGAATTCTACCAAGCAAAATTAAGCAGCACACCAGTTGCCAGCGACGCATCAACATGTTTTTTCAGCCATTTGCATTTTTTCTGGTAAGCATAGGTGTTTTGCGCTGAAGCAAAACTGAGCCCAAGCTGGGCAGTTTTGAATGACCAGTCAACTGCATTGACTGTGAGGATAATCCCATTCAAAACTTTCCGAACGCCTCACTTTGACAAACTAATGCGCTCAAAGTGCAGAATCGCTTTTTCGTCTGTACTTGAGAAATAACTAAACAGGTAGAGCTAAGTATTTGTTTCTAACACACACATGGGTTTCAGTTTTACTGGTATGAACTTACTAGTAGAATCCAGACATGATGTTTGGTGCTTGGGAAAAAGTAGACATTTTTTATGTTTCTACTTAGGGTTGACCTACATACACATTAGTAGTGGCTTTTGGAGACTTTTCTGGCTATTCAATAAATGATTTTGTTGATTTTTCTGAGGGTAAAAATCAGAAATCAGACTTAACTAGGAAGAATATCAAGCCTGATAATCATATCGCACCTATTGGACTAGGTGTAACCAGACCACAACAATGTCCTTTTTGTTTTGGATAATCACCTTTTAAAGAGAGCCGGACACAAGGAAATAAAGGTGAAGTTTAATAGAGCACAAAAACCCACAAATGCTGCCCTTACTTCACTTGATAATAATTTGCTTTAGGGATTCAGATAACGGGAATAAAAGCGGAGCTTTTAAATGAAGATTCTTCTTTCATCGAGCACAGAAAACCCACAAATACTGTCTTTACTTCACTTGATAATTTGTTTAAGAGATCCAGAAGAGAGGAATAGAAGCATGGAGCTTCTACATGGAGAATCTCTTTCTTACGGTTTGAAGGAGAGGTAATTCATTGAACTCAAGTACACGATACTACTACCTCTCAACTAATATTTGTGGAGGATTCCCACGAGTACGTCGTCGGTTCATCGTCTCCCCCCGCGGGCCCCCATCAGAGTGTTTCGCATTTATGGCCATCAGGCTACGTGGATGCAGGGCCATGAATCCCCTCAGATACGTGTCAGACATTAATGGAAGCATGAGGTCAGAAGTTAAAAGCAGATTCGACTCCTCCGGCTTCGGCTTTCAGGCGCAGGGTCTTTTTCAACTAAGAGGTCTTTTTTTAGCCAAATACAGCATATTTTTTTGCGGATTGGGTCGACTAAGAAAATATGTAGAATCATGTAATATTCCTGCTGCAATCCGAGAGGAAATTTGATTATTTCCTGTAATTGTTTAGATAGATACTGAACTCAAGCTTTGGATGGAATAGATTGATAACAAATATATGTGGATTTTATGGGAAACCCAAGCTATTTTTCCACCATGTCTGCAGTAAAATTGAACCTGGAGCATATTGAACGACATTGGTCCAACTAAAATATAATGATACATGCATTCCTAACAAGATCTTCTTCCTATGAAATCTGGTTTGTAAATCTTGACAGAGAATTTCGGGTGAAAATGGTCAACAAACACAAAATGTCAAATTCTAAAATACACACGCCTTTCCACTACATGTAAGGGGTAAATCCGATTACTTACTGAACTTATTTAATACCGACCATTTCTGATGCAAAATATTTTTGACTTTGACATCTTAACAGGTTTGGGTCCAAGTCTGAGATGAAATCTGATTATGAATGGAAATTTGTGAAGAGCAGAAATAGCATCAGTGTAGGCCTATATAAAAATAGCAAGACCGTTACAGAGTTTTCCTCTGGGTGAAAAGTTGTAAAGAAAGTCTTTGCTTGACTTAAATATATGCACTTGGCCAACAACATATTGGGAGAGGATGTTGCAGTTCTTGCTCTTTAAATGTAAATAACTCATTTCCTCAAGCTAAGCACTTTTAAACTCTGTTCTTAAAATATTTCACATTTGATATATATATATATATATATATATTTGTTTATGTTCTATATTAAAGTTAGTACAAGTCCAAGAATCCTCCTGGGACTGTGGGAAAGTTGAACCCTCTAAAAAGCAATTCAAGTACTCATTTCAGTGAATTTTAATCTAATGGTCACGGTGGGCATCTGCGAGAAGTGTACCCACAAGAATTAAAAAGGTTGTTAGTCCTTGGGACGATTATGAAATTAAAATAACATTGTGCTTGACATGGGACCACAAAGGGGGGACCTTTCCTTGGATTTCCCATCAGCTAGTTATGGAGACATAAACTCAACAGAGTCCCTCAAGCATTTTCATATTTGATGCAATACTGCAACAGTTGAAATTCTTTGCAACATGCTCTCTACTGAATACTACTTGTCCTTCCCTCATGTGAAAATGTGCACTGGGAAAACGGGATATTATAGATACATGTGCCACATTTAAAACAGAAACATGAAATGTGTAAAGGGCAGACGCTGCATTATCTGGTGGAAATGAACTAGCTTTGAAGTACACACTTGATGCCCTGGGACAGTAATCAAACCTGATGCTTTTAGCGTGACCTTTGATGAGGGCACATGTATCTAACACAAAACAGGATGATTGATCTGTATTAGAACCCTTTCTACAAAAGATTTCTTCCTTTCCTTAAGCCATTGTGGCTCTTCGTTCCGCCTTCTTTTGAGCACTTTAAACTTTCTCCTGAAGGAGTGGAGTCTATGGTGTTATTAAAGATGCTAGGTCCGATTTCTGGCCGATTTGACCCAAAATTTGAATTGAAATTTTTAATAGCTATATTTGTAGATTTGAGAAAGTTATAAGCTTCCATTTAAGGTATTGCATGAACAAATCCCCCAATGATAAGTAGTAGTTAATTAAAAACTACAAATAAATTATGTTGGGATCCCAACATTATCAAATAATGTTTTGCATCTTACAACTATTTGTGCATTGTTCGCATGAAAAAGTGACATTAGTTTTTGTATGTTTTTGTATGTTTTTCACTTCAAGATTTTTTATTTTTGAATTGTTTAATTCTTTCGGCGAAAATTGGGCCATGCAACTTTAATTTGTTATTATCACATCTCATTTCAGGTCAAACGAAATGCCAACATGAAAATCAAAAAACTAAAATAAGTGACTTGGAGACAGACCTCTGGGGACATCCAGAAGTCAGTCGGTCAATTTTGGGTCTCTGGGGCATCAGCGGGACCATCTCTTCCTTATTTGTTATTTATTTATTTTATTTTTTTCACGATGCGTGCAAATCCTTCTCCAGCTCCATTAGTTTACACGTGCATACGGTGGGACAAAATAATGCATTTTAAAAAGGCTTCTTTGCCATTTAGATTTCTAAATATAAAAAACCAGGCAGGTGATTTTACCGCGCACTTGTTTTCATTTGATGTCCGAAGAGATGGATGTTGTTTCTTTTTGAACTGCTGCCATTTCTGGCATTCGTTTGTTTTGCATCTGCTAGGGTTCCCAAGGTATTTTTCATTCTGATGCAAATGATTTCAAAGCAATTATTTGATTGGCAAGAGGAGAAAAGTTCATTTGAGATAGACAAACATTATACTTTTATGGCATTTTTTTGTTATATTAAAGCTTGTCGTTGACTCATTTTTTGTAAGTTTATTTTCCATGCTTTTTACTTCAAAAATTTATCTTGTTGGGGGCTAAACCCTGTTATGACAATAACAACAACTTACAACAATTTAGCGACCAGTAACTTCCATACAATCATTACCAAATGCCCAGACATGGCTACTATCGTTGATTTTTTGACACAATTTGTCCTGTACAAATGTCAGGAAAAATACAGAGCTCCTGTTTTGTTTAAGACATAAAGAATGTCAACATGTGAAATATTATGAAGTAACTATAAATATATAGTAAACTTGCGGGTATAACCATGTGAAATATTGGTAAATGTCAATTCAGGACATGATCTTTACTTTGGCCTTTTTTTATTTAGTGGCAGTAGGTCAAGTCTTGTGACCACAAGCGCTATGGGCATTTTGGTACAAGCCCCTTGTGGATGCTATGGTCTCTAAAGGGATACACATTCTAGATATTTCTTGTTTTTATTGCTAAAATGTCTTACAAACCTGATCCAGATCTAAACAACGACACAAATCAAACCAGTACAGACGGGTCCAGGATTCAGGATGTCACAACCAACCTCAAATTAAATTAAATCAAGAGGCCACAAGATTAAAATCAAAACTATGTCGAGTCCTTGCCACGTTTGTCTCTCAAGAGAACAAGTCAAGAAAAGAAAAAAAAACATCAATTTCGCACGGATGTCCCGCGGCCGCCCGTTGCAAGCATCTTTTACATGATCTCATTACCTAATATATTTGTTTCTGATTTGCAGGGGGTAAAATAGGGGAAGAGGGGGAAAAAGCGACGTGTACAGCGTGATTGCTTCTAGGGTTAATTCTAACCAAACTGCCTGAGGTGACAACTGGAGGAGATGCCTCCTTCATTGGGTTGGCAAAACACGGGAAATTGCATCATGTCCAATTTAGCTTTGGTGTCTCGAGTCTCGCAGTCTAAAATTATTTTTCTTCTTTTTCTTTCAAAGTGCCTCAAAAAAAATCAAATTGCGGAAGTTACAAGGGGTTTTCTTTGCCAAAACAAACTTTCTATCGTGAAGCCGAGAGATTTGTGAGAAAAGCAAATCCTGCATGATAAACACAGCCACTGTAGGTGATACTCCTAGACTTTGCTCGGACCAATGCCTCCTACGGGCATGATCGGTATCAAGACATTTCTAAAGTGTATTTGGTGTCATGATGACACAGCACTCTGTGATGGTTAAGTGAAGCTGTGAAGTTGGTGAAGCAGAGGCTGGAAGTATTTTCATCCATGTGTGGAACAGGGCCCATTTTCATGGCTCTACTTACCAACGAATTCTGCACTTGCGATCATCTCTTTGCCTACAGGGCAAGCACCGAATTTCTGCGCTAGCTGTGTAAGCGAAGAATGACTAGAAACGTGGAGTATGCGCGCACAAGTGTAAATCCCCTGCTAACCTGTGAAACAGGATTGACGTAAGCATAGATTCCCTGCTTCCGTAAGCGCCGATTCTTTGCTTATGGTAAGCAGAGCCATGAAATTGGACCCTGGTGTCTTTTAAGGTTCGTCAGTTTGACAGATTTTACAGCTCATCTTTGAAGTCCAATTTCACCCAGAATTTTTCTTGCTTTTGCCATGAGTCCATGAGAAAGTCATAATTATTGTATGTCGCACTACTTTCACCTCAAAATGTTGAGAGTAAACAGACCTGCTTTGTCCAAAAAGAGATCATTACATGTGTACCTGGAAAATCAAAACTAATTTCTCCACCCTGAAAGCCTCAAAGCTGTAAAAATCAAAGATAATGCCTTCATACATTATGGATAATTTGACATTTAAAGAAAACGTTGACTTACCACACTTGGAGGTGTGTGTGATGTGTAAGCGGGATAAGGCTGGGGCTGGGGTTGATACCTAGCTCCTCCATGGGGTGAAACAGACTGCCCCACCCCACCGTGGGCTACGACGGATTGACGAGGGAAGAACTGTGTCCATCCTTGATTGGCTGCAGTAGCTGCGGCAACCGCTGCCTGGTTCTGCCACATGATTGGGTGGTGGGTTTGTGGGGACATGGCACGTTTGGCGACATAAGGTATTCTCTGTTGCTACAGGATGCACAAAAAAAAGTTGAAAAAACATAAGCTTAGAAATGAAACAAACAATCTTCATTCATATGGTGCATTTGGGGACACAGTGTTATAATTAAATAAACAAAACTGCTAAAAACTTTCTATGAGTGCATTTAATTAGTTTGAATTGACACAAACACCAAAATTTCCGGAGACAAAAATCTGTCTGAAAACTGTTAATGTGCAGGAAAGAAAAAGTCCCCCAACCAGGTTTGGAATGACAGGGATGCTATGAAGGCCACAGCATCCATTGCCCTGGTCTTGGCCTTGGTGCCCCTTCAAAAAAGTTTCAATCTGACAGATCACTTTACCGACACCAATCCTCCTGTCTCAACTACCGGTACAGTCAGAGTCAATAAAAACACCATTGCTTATTTTGAATGGCACAACAAATATAAGCTTGATTAGAATGTGCACAAAGCCCTGGCAAAACATAAATAGTTCTTGGTTTGGTTTTGGGGTTTTTTCATTTTGTTTTGTTTTTGTTTTTGTTTTGTTTCGGGGTTGTGTTTCTTTTTTGGTGGTGTTTTTGTTTGGGGGGTTTTGGGGGGAGGTTTTAGGGGCCTTTTTTTTTGGGGGGGGGGGGGGAGGATCTCTCTTAAATGTGAGCAGTGAATTTGATAAAATGATCACATAGTTGCCTCTATTGAAACTAAAGGCCATATCCAAATCGGCGGCTATGGCTATGACTACGACTGTTGCTAAGGGTGTTGCTAAAGGACATCCTATACTTCAAGGCATGATGATGCAGCGATCTGGTTGTGGCCGTAGCCATAGCTGCCAATTCGGATTCAGCATAAAGCTATGTTTCCAAAGACAAATTACAGGCAACCAGTTCCAGGCAATCCCAAGATAAAAGAAAGAAAAAAGTTCACACCTCAATTTCCACGTTGTTTTCTTGGGAACAGAAAGACAGTGTTACAAAAATGTCTCTTGTGCTACAAAAGTGTTCCCTTCGCAAGCTGGTGGCATTCAAGTTGCCTGTATAAACAAACAGCCCTGTTTGATAAGGCCCTTGGAATGAATTCATTTAAAATAAAATAAAAGAATGATTTACCACCGCTTAAAAAACTGACTTTCACCAATAATGGAGACCAGATTTTTCTTCCTGTATGTAGAAGCCTCTAGTGTAGGGTGAAACCAAAATAACAGCCAGGGTTCTGTTATACTGATTTGAATAGGATGAAAACAATGCTACACCATCTATGAACATTTGCCCTAAAGGAATACTTGGTTCACTGCAATGTCATTATCATTACTAAGATGTAAGACCAATAATACAACCCCTCAACTCCTCCCCCGTC
Source organism: Plazaster borealis (assembly GCA_021014325.1). NCBI lineage: Eukaryota > Metazoa > Echinodermata > Asteroidea > Forcipulatida > Labidiasteridae > Plazaster > Plazaster borealis. The sequence continues at coordinate 63,323 of JAJGQC010000159.1, forward strand.
CTCATCCCCCCCCCCACACCAACAAATATATATAGAGAGAGAGAAAGAGAAAGTGGGTTACTAAAAGCACAGGCTCAATAATACAATAGTCAATAATAAATTGAAGTAAATAACATCCGATGTAGCTTATGACACCTGTAACAAAAAGCATTTTTAGACAAAGTGAAAAATCTGTAGAATGTGAAACGGATCATGAAAAAGGTGACCCAGCACATATTGGTAAACTGGAGTCTATACAAAACAGATGAAAAAGTTCATTTTTTTCTGGTGTTTTTTCCCCTTTCAAAATAGTACAAGGGAATTCGTGCAAGCAGACACTGTTTTCGGTTGGTGTTTGTCTGCCGTTTGTATTTCCCTTGAAATGAGGTTACATCAGTGGTAAGTTGGAGAGAAACTTTCTCTTCAGCCCCTTTCACACTTAAGATGAATTCCCAAGGAAATTCCCTGGAAAATTTGGTTGACCTTTTCACACTGGAATTGCTAACCCTGGCAAACTCCCAGGAAATAGCCATTACCCAGGACATAGTAACCCCTGCTTGGGAGCAGGGTTAGACAAGATATCTCTGGGGTTAACAAACCCAGTGTTCATTCCACCCTGGAAAATTGCATCATGTGTGAAAAAACGTCCCAGGTATTTCCTGGGGTTTTATTTCCTGGGAATTAGCTCTGAAATGTGAAAAGGGCTTAATTAGCTGTTTCCTTCAGCAAGACAATTGGTACGGAATTGATAATTATCAAAAATCCAAATGATTTTTTACAGACTGAAAGCTCACTAATTAGAAGTTCATACCAGTACAGAATCCTCATGAGAAATGTTTCAATTTGAAATACTGTCCAAAGTAAAAACAAATAGCATGTGAAGATCCCCCAAAACCACCATTGTTAATTTCAATGGCAGAAATTGAATTCAGCATTTTATGCCCGTGAAATCCATGTCAAATTATACACTTTTTTTATTGGCAACCCAATTGGCGACCCAATTGGCGACCCAACTGACGACCCAATTTGATTAAATGTTCACAAGTTGGTCAGATGGTTTGTTCATTGAATCCTAGTGGATGGACTTTTTTGTTTAAATCATGGCTCTTGTTTCTATGTACTCACTCATTCCTTTAAACAAATGATGTAACCTTCTGTTGAAATCATCATTATTTTGCAATGCGACCCTTACACCCCCCCCCTTCCCGACTCCAAGAAATGAGTAGTGTTGCATCTGGGCACTGAATTGGAGTGATGGACTAGAAGAAGAAAGGAAAAGGCTAAATCTCTTTCTTCTTAATGACCTGGTTCATCAAGGATGTAGCCTGCTTGGTCATATCTCATTTATCATCTTCAGTGTGAGAGAGATGGTGGGAGCATGTCTTGCTAAGACTGGCTTAAGATGCCGTCTAGACATTCTTGCTGCAGTTTTGCTTTATTTGCACCGACACGGCTGGCTTGCGCTAATGACTCATGCAAATCTGGCCCCAATTTCATCAAGCTGCACAAGAGTTGCTCAAGTTACGGGCAATCTCACTCAGATCTGAAAACAAGTTTCCAGTTTAACTTGTATATTATTTAGGACAAGGGCCCAATTTTATAAAGCTGCTTAATTAAAGTACAAAAAGTAGCTTAGCAAAACAAATATTATGATTACCAGGATAAGGTTACCAGCCAAAATACCATGCCACATCATAGAGAAATGAGTGTGGCATCAGTGACTGGTACCCTGCTTATTTTTGCTAAGAAAATTGTTAAGCAGTATTTTCTGCTAAAGCAACTCTATGAAATTGGGCCAAGTTCTCTTCAAAATTTCAGGGTTGAGAGTCATCGCTGATGAGACGGTCTGAAACAAGGATACCGATTTTAAGGAGGTATGTCAAAATGATGGCATTTCCACCTTTCAGTAACCCCTGGAGTTATAGATTCCAAGGAGCTTCTGGGAACAGTATCCTCAGCACTAGAGAAGTAGATCAAAGAGCACGACTTCTTCATCTCTAAAAATGAAATTAATCAGCTATTTCCTTTCACCAGGCAGACATGACAAAAGTCTGAATTCAGATAGTAGTCTGAAATTTATCATCCCTGTGTGTGCTCGACAAATGAATTCCCTGTGTGATGTCATTCTCATTTAATTAAGCAGTCTGTATTCCTCAGTCCATTTTCATGAGTACTAGTATGACTATGAACACTGACAACAAATTCCAGGGCCCACTTTCATAGAGCTGCCTTAGCAGAAAGTATCGCTTAACAATGTTCTGCTAAGCAGAAATGAGCAGGATACCAGTCTCAAATTTTACACGTGAAATGGTAGTTTGGCATACAACCTTTATTCTGGTAAGCACTGTTGTTGTGGTTAGCTATTTTTTCTGCTTAAGCAACTCAATGAAATTGGGCCCAGTTTGTAAAAGCAAGGCTTGCTCTAATGCTACCGACAACACCGCACTGTAAATTATGTGAGAGTATCACAGACATCTTCACGGTACACTGTTTGCCGACACTGTATGCAAATACTATCAATGTATTTACCATGAAATTGCCCATAGACACCGAATAAGATCTGGCGATAACTTCAGACATAATTCCAAGATCTATATTCAACATAAATGATGGCAGATACGGAGCTGATTTATTAGTCTGTTGCATCTATCGCTCATGGCAGAGTAAACAGGGTTATTGAATGGTTGAATTTGCAGCTTATTACTAATGTAAATCTCATACACACGCTAGTATAAACCCCTCTTCACAATTCACAAGTGAATGCAAAGCGAATTTTTGTGACACAAACAATCAGTGTGGACATTTTCCGATTGTGATGCAAGAAAATTCGCTTAAGTTTCGCAAATTACAAATCAAAATTAGACTTCAAGGTCATTAAAAAATACTGGAGTGGTCGAGTGGTTTAAATATGACAACACAGAGATCTACTCTATTATGTAGAAGATCACAGGACAAGTTTCACCTGAACTATTTGCTCATTTTGGACTTTGTTTGTTGTTTGTTGATTGTTGTTTGTTGGGGTGTTGGGGTATTTGTTTGTTTGTTTGGTTTTGGGGGGGGTTTTTCACAGAACTGGGAATTTTCTTTTGGGTCCTTTCTCTATGGTTCAGTTTACTAAATTTCTTGAAACTATAAGATTAGATTAAGCAATTTATCAATCAGCAACTCAAACATTTGCAGCTGGAGATACTAGAAACCTAACACACAACAAGTAAAAAGTGCTCATTACAAAAACAGTAATCCTAAGCCACAAAACTTGTTGAAAGAGTTCAAACTCAAGACTTCAAAAAATGACCAGAAAACTTGAAAAATGGTCTCAAGATGCAACAAACTGGAAGGATGGAATTCCTTGGAGCAGAGAGGCTGACCCCTAAACACCAAGTTTACAAGACATGGCCACCAACAAACTACCCTCCTCCATCTTGACCTTGTGCCCTTAAAGTGCAACCAACTGCCCCTCCTTCTTTGCATTTATTATGCCTCTCCACAGTAACTCCAGATAAATGACAGCAGATGAATGGAGGGGGCAAATAGGGTAGTAATTGGGAAAGTGTCCTGAAATCTATGGCCCAACAAGGATATATTTCTCTTAAATATTCCAATGCTTGAATCAGAGTCCTGACCATCCACTTGGAGCCTCTCACAAACCACTCCCAATCAGGATACAATACTACATTCCCCCAATGGGAATAATATATTCAGAAAAGCCCCAATCAGGGTCAGACCTGGAGCATGGAGGAAGAAACTGCCATTGCCTGGAGTCTGGACACCCATTCAGAACACATGTTTGACCTTGTCTTCCAAGTGTAAAGCTTTAGCTGTAACAAGCCTCTAGGGCTGATGAGTGAGGTTGTGGAATGTGCTGAGAGTGGTCACCCATTTATTTTCCTTTCCAATATAATTTGAGGCCTGGACTTCAGCAGGTGGGTCCAGGAGTTGAGTGGCATGTGAATGAATGATGCCAGCTGTTTACATTCCAAGCGCCCTCTATAGACTAGACCAGTATATTGCAGTAAAAAGAGGGGGGGATTGTCCCACAACCACTGCCCCCACTAATATTTGGACTGAACAATTAGACCATAGAGCAAGGATCTGACGGGAGCTTTGAACATCAAGTGAAAACAAAGCAGAAATGGCCAAGCACACAAAACCTTGCTGAGTTGCTTCATTTCCATGTTGTGGCTTCACGGTCTAGCACATCAAACTGAACTTCTGGTTTGCGGAGTGTGGGTTGGAATCCCATTCATGACTCTTTTAACTATAATTGCTTCTCTTTACCCAGGAGTAAATGGTTATCTACACGGGTATCAACCTGTGCGCTCATTTGGCTGCCGGTGCTGCATACTCCAAAGGAGTTGAGATGGTTTTAGGAATGCTTAAAGCCCGATGAACGGGGCTAATAATACTGTAAGGCGCTTTGAGGGACTAGTAGTACTTGGCTTGATAAATACACAATGTTGTTTTTATCAAACCGGTTGACTACTTGGAAAGTTCCAAGCCTGAACAATACAATTTTTGTCAGCTTTCAATTTAGATGAAAACTATGAACGGTTTCTGCTTATGATAGAGGGCTCTCTCCTGTTACTGGACACCAACACACAGTGTATTTTTACAAATTAAAATTTCTCAGGTTCTACACGACATCTCCTCCTTCGTAACAAAATTGCACAAAATTGTTTTGCGGCAATAATCCTCCACTTTGTAAACAATCTGTTTCACCATACAGCGAGGGTTTCACGTGAGGATATTTGATATTAGGCCATCTGGTTGTTTTGTTTCGATTTAAATTACCTAGACTATCTATGGCCTATCTTTTAGCTTCATAACAAAATGACGGATCTGGAACATTTGATGTTGTGACATCATGTTGTGACATCTTCACTTCCGTTATTGAATTTAATGTGATGTGATTGTTTTCTGTTGAGATTAAACATACATGTTCAACCCCTAACCCCCAGTTTGGGGGAATAATGCCAAAGTCAACTTCTGCCAGAAGTTTATATTAAAACAATTTTTTACGACAAGACAATCGGAAACTCAAAGGTACACCATGATACATTGAATGATTGATATTACCTGCCAAAACCAGGTACTTCCAGCCAACTGGGTGTATTTGCTCATCAAATAGATGAGAATAAGAGCTTTAAAATAACACTTAATGTAATAAGGGCCTATAAGGTAAGCAATGCTGAACATATCAGAATGTTTAAGACATTGCATCACATTGATATATAGACTGATGTTTCACTCCTCTTCATTTTTAATGCCATTTCACTATTTCTAAGAAATGCCTGATGCCACACTCATCAGACTGATTAAACAACCAAAAAAATGAATCAATTGTTGTTTAATTTCACTCTAAAACAACATAGCATATGAGTGCATTGTTGCAGCATATAATCACTCAATGAAATGGAAAAGCAAGATTTCACCGAGTGATTATATTCTGCAACAATGAATGAACGAAATGCATCCAATATTTGTTTTTAAATAACTCACACATAGATCCTTGTCATTTGGAATTAAAAAAAAAAAAAAAACACAAACTAGATGCAGAAACTCATCATCCACACCCCCCCCCCCAAACTCTGCAAATTCTTTTTAAAAAAATTAAAAACTTTCTGAACTCATGGGCATCAACCTTGTCCACCGTGAAACGACCTTGCCTTGTTTGGATAAACGGGCGAGGAATTACTATTTTGGAAATAACGTTGCAAAGCGTCCAATAATTATCCATATTGGATGGGCCCCTGTCTAATATTACATTTTGGAGCGTCGCAGCAGTAAATACATGGCAAAACAACGGAAGGTCACTTGACGTGATTTGCACCAATCACGGAGGAAAGGTAATACATGCACCAATCGAATAACAAGGATCTGTGTGCGGTATATAGTTGAACATATTTAATAAATTCATTTTGAGACACTTCTTCTCATTTACGTTGTGACTATATATGCAAGGAAAAAGACAACTCCTAAATTTATAGTAGACCTTATTGAATAAACAAGTAGCCGTGTGTAGTTGGCTTTATTTTGGATTTAAAATGTTTAAATATTGTTTATGTTTTTTTCAGAGGTTTTTTTTTTCTTCTTCAGTTTTACAGACTAGAAAACCCCTTCAAGGCCCACTTAAGTCCCTTTACCTGTGGAGGTAGAAATGGCTATACCCTTTACATTATTCAATGTAATGTAGATACATCCCATGATACATCTGATACATTATTCACTAGCAACCAAATACCTCAAGACAACCACATCCTTCCCTTAAAATGTAGCCACAAAACCAGCTGCTGCAATTTGTCTGATTTGAATACACCTGTCACAGGCAGGTGATTAGCACCTACTTGGGACCAGCCCACACAATGCCCCCTTAACTGCTGTATCATTGCGGAGAATATTCAAGCCATTAGGAGGTTTGTGTTACAATGTCACCTGCAAAGGTAACTGTTTTCTTTTCTTGTTTGGACAAAGCCCACCTGGTAGGTTAACTAGTGAGAATGTACCAGTTAGTTACAGAGCATAACCTTCCAGGATTCTAGTGTAGAGTTTGATACATCCTTGCCCTATGGATGTACTATGTAATGTTAAAGGTAAAATATAGGATTTAACATTTTTATTTTTTTATTTCAATCTGGAAGCTCACTGAAATTGTACCAGACATTATTCAAATCTAACTAGGTCCTATCCGATTTAGTGGCTATGGCTGTGGCTTGATCACCAGATTAACTCCATGGATTAACATATAGTGAAGCTGCCAATGACTATGAAGACTTGCAGCAACAGCCGCAGCTGCAGCTGCAGTCACAAATTCAGACACGGCCTTACTTAGAAAACCTGCTTCCAAACCAGGGCCCAATTTCGTTGAGCTGCTTAAGCACAAACAGTAGCTAAGCATAATAAAATTATGCTTACCATTACCAGAATAAGGTTACCAGCCAAAATATCATTATCTCATGGTTGAAAATATAAATGTTCACAGATTTGCACATAACTTACATGGTATAATAGTACTATAAAGGTGGTCATGGTGGAAATCTTCCCTTGAAATAGTTTTGCTTGAAACGCTGTAGTTTTTAGGAAATGAGTAAAACAATTAGTCTTTATCACTGGTGTTTGAAAACAGTGAAAACATATAATGGGGGTTTTTCACTGTTTTCTCATGACTCCAAAGACCGATTTAGCTTTAACTTTCACAGGTTTGTTTTTTCATGTATATGTTGGGTCACATCAAGTGTGGACCCTGGTCTTTAACAATTACCAATGTTGTACATTTGCTTTAAGCAGCTCTATGAAATTGGGCCTTGAAAGGGAGAGCACCTTCGATCGATAGACAAATTGAAAAATTGGTTCACAAACTCATCTGCGAATGTTTCATCTTCATTCAGGGAATGTTTGGGTAACTGTAAACACTGTTTCTGTTTTATTAAGAACAACAACGCGATAAGAGGTTTTGATTACACAGTCACCTGGAAGGGCAAGTGTTTCTTTTCTTGACTGTGTAATCTTAACCTGGAATGCTAACAAGTCAGAATGTTTAAATTCACAGGTGTAGTGGTGTCCAGGCACCTGATGTTCCTGATTCTCTTGTCACTCTAGCACATTCTAATTTGAGAAGCTTAAAGGGGAGTACGCTGCTGATAACAGTCTTTCCCATCAGCAGACACACAACTTGTTAACCCTCCTACTGTCTGACCAGTCAATATCATCCACTGTGGGTTTGAATGATAGATAAACTATGCCAGCCATGAGAGTGATGTGGTGAATACAAGTACACAGTCAACCCTCCTACTGTCTGGCCATTCACTATCAATCATCTACTGTAGTTTGAAGAATCTGACAAACTATGCAAGCCTGCAATATGAGAGTCATATGGGGTGAGTGCATCAACACAGCACAGGGTCAACCCTCCTACTGTCTGACCATTCACTATCAATCATCCACGCATTTTGAAGATCTGACAAACTCTGCCAGCTCGCAATATGATATTATGTGGTCAATGCCTCTACACAGTACATAGTCAACCCTCTTACTGTCTGACCATTCAATACAATCTACTGTGGTATTGAAAGATAAATTAACTGCTGTTAAGCAAGCTGGCAATGGTATCATGTGATCTACACACCATACTAAAGACAACTTTGCCACCATACACAACCTATGCATTTGAATGGTTTCAAATGGTTGGTCAACTCACTGGAAAATGTTACCAAGAGTAGTTGGTCAATGGGCGGTCCGGTTGGTGTAGCGGTATCTTTCCTCGCCTTCTACCTCTAGGACCTCGGTTAGAATCCCACCGGGGGCACTATGTGGATTGGGTTTTCAGTCCCTACCTGTGACTGTATGGGTTTTCCCTGGAGTATTTCTCTGGGGTTTTCCTCCCACATCTAAAACTGAAATGTCCTTCTTTGTCTCTTCTCCATGGGGTTCTTGGCTGGCTAGATAGTGATTAGGTTCGCTTTTCTGAGAGTCCTTTGCTTCAAAACCAGAATTCATAAATGAAATGAAATGAAATGCAAAAAAATAAAAGGAAAGCTGTTTCACATCCACAATTGTGTACAGTGTATTTCAGTTTTCCAGACAAGAGAAAATAAGCTGAAAAATTGCCTCAAGGGATCATTGCACTGATAATATAAGGCATCAATGCACTGATATGTCCTGGCGTTAGGCTACTCAGGCTCCAAGGCCAACATGTGTATTGTGTGTTCTTAAGTGCCCTCCTTCCACCTTTCTTGACTTAAGACAGAAATTGACATTTTTTAATGAGACCTTGAGTCTTTGCACCACAGCAGAAGGGAATGAAAAGTGCAGAGCTTTTTATAATTACTTGGGTAAACCTGAAAGGACTATATGGACCAAAGCATTTCCTATGGGCTTCTTTTAATATTTAGAGTCGGCTCTTGCTCTATGGTCAGTATGTGTGAAGCGGGCATGATTTGTGACAAACTTTAGCCCCTTTCAAACTAGACAAATTTCCTGGAAAATTCCTGAGAAAGTTTGGTCAACTTTTTTATACGTGAATCGCTAACCCTGGCAAACTCCCGGGAAATAACAATTTTTGGAAAATAGTTACCCCTGCTTAGGAGTAGGGTTAAGCATGGGACAAAACCCTGGGGTTAGCATGCTTGCTTCAACTGGGGTGGCGATGGGGTAAAAATTCCCAAGGAAGTTGCCGGGGATTTATTTCCTGGGAATTGGCTCTGTAGTGTGAAAAGGTCTTTTGATCAATTCTTTCAAACTTATATTTTTAGGAGTTATCAGGAAAACAAGTATTTTTAAAAAGAGCACAATATGGATTAGGAATCGGAAAATAAAGTTGCCAGAAACCAATCTGTGAACGTTAATCTACTTCCAATGCACCAATGACCAATTCAGGATTGTTCATCATTTCTGGACAGTGCTCTCTAAATAGACTACTAGACCATGACTAGATTAAGCATCAAAATAACCATGATCGATAAGACTCAAACTTTTTCAAAGTGAAAAAAATAGTAACTGAAAATTATACTAAATTAATAAATAAAATAATACTTCCTGAAAAATGGCTACCAGGCCTGGATTTTCCCTTCTTCTAGACCCAGAACCTCCCACATAATATCATTCAGGAGGTTTAGGCCTACAGACTCTGGAATCACCAGAAATACAAAACTACAAGTCTGGACAAAATGTGGACTAATTCTTTGTACCTTTGGTGTCTGCTTTACTTCCTTCAAGAACAGTTGAAGGCTCAAGGATGTTTTGAGAAAATCTGGAGTATTAATCACATGTTACTTACCAAGAAATAAAACTAAAACTGATCTCTTTGTGGTTGAAGTGTTGGTTTAATGGATAACAAAATGTGAAGACAAAGCTTATTATGATAGTTCAAAATAACTGGCAATTCCAGTTTACACAACCGAAACTGTAGTATCACACACGTTTTCTCAGTTGAACATACATGTATATTTACACACTGTATATTTATTACAATTTTTGTTTTCTCATTGCACAGTATATTCTGGTGTCCTTTCACAAGGTTTGCCTGCATTTCAGTGACTAGCCAGTGGGTTCAATTAGCTTGTAGTTTCACAAGTCCATTATTAGCCTTTTCACCAGTCCATATTTCATATTAAAAAGGGGTGCTTTTCAACACCGAACGATCCAGCTTGGAGAGAATTTTGACTGATCCGAAGGTGTTTCGACTAGAATTTGGCCATTGGACCCACTGCTAAGGGAGAACGCTTATCAGGGTACACTACAAGTACAAGTGAGAAAATCATGTGCCAAGCATCATGAATCATTTGTAAACCCGCAACTTTTTCTGGAAATCAAAGATTTGAAGGTCATGGCTTAACCATTACTGTTGCGTCCTTCGGATGGGACGTAAAGCCGTAGGTCCTGTGTGTTTCGTAATGCACGTAAAGAGCCCAGTGCACTTATCGCAAAAAGGGGTTTCGCACTTATCCTAAAGAGAAGGGGTTCGCCCCGGTGTTCCTGGTTTGATCGGCAGCATATTGCGCCACAGCACCTTGTAAACCATTACATGGTGCTATGTAAAGGAATGGGTCTCATACTTCAAAAACGCAGATCCGCACACATTGCAGGAAAAAATACTGAGCGCTTTGATACCCCCATCAGGTGTGATAAAGCGCTATATTCTTAAGAACTTTTATTATTATTATTATTATTATTTAGGGATTGTTGAAAAAATGGTCCAAATACTGTGCCCCTGGGGCTGCTCAACCTGGGGCATTTCAAGTATACAAGACCTCAGAATGTTGCCCCATTTTGCTCACAAACTAAGGGTCATTTTTCCAAGATAAAGTCTGGCCAGTTTACTCATTCGGGGGTGTTTCCATTTTGGAGGGCATATCTCAAAAATGCAACAACTAACCTCCAAAAAAATGTTTACTTTTCAAATATGTTATAAATTTCTTTGCATTTAGCATTGGTTGATACGGGGACCTTACTTTACTGTGAAGCACCCTTCAGCAGTGGTGGCTGAATATACTGCCCTCTCTTGACAACACTGAAGATAAATTCAATTCTGTAGATGAATAAATTTGGCTGTAATTGGTTCGGAAATAAGCATGCGGGGCTCGTAATTGTGAGATTATTTCATTTGAAACTCATCTTGGAACGGCTGTTTCCATCTAGTACGTGAACTTCCTTTATGAGACAGGTGAGCGTATACACTAAAAAGAAACCATTGATGGTAATCACATAATTATTATAACCAGGTTCGAATTCGAAGAAAGGGAAAATCCCAGGAAAGGTCCCCCATGGTCTCATAGGTAAATCACCACATACTCTTTAATTACATAAGCGTCCCCAGACTTATAAAATATAAATTTGTTAAGGTATTCTTCCCACACATAGGTATCATTACAATAGAACTCACTGAAATCAATGTCTAACTTTATTGCATTTTATAGAGGGTTAAACTTTCCCACAATTCCATACGTAAAGTTCTGCGCAAAACCTCGGACTTGAACCATTTATAGAGGGTTAAACTTTCCCACAATCCCATACGTAAAGTTCTGCGCAAACTCTTGGACTTGAACACAAACATTACAAAATGTACATACTTAAAAGTTGTTCTTTATTTTTGCAACTAGATTTTACAGTTTTACTGTTTAAATGAGGTTAAATTGGTTCATAATGTTAACCAGGGGGGGTATCTGTGTCTTTTGGATGCCCTGTTTTGAACGTAGACATCCGAT
>JAJGQC010000160.1:0-25000 GCA_021014325.1 Plazaster borealis
AGTGACTAGCCAGCAGGACCCAATTTCATAGAGCTGCTAAGCAGAAATGAGCAGGATACCAGTCACAAAATGTACATGTGACATGGTAGTTTGGCTGGTAACCCTATTCTGGTAAGCATAATTTTGTCGTGCTTAGCTACTTTATGTGCTTAAGCAGCTCTATGAAATTGGGCCCTGAACTAGTTAGCTGTCGTTTCAATAGTCCGTCAGCTTTTTCACAAGTCCCTATTTCAAGAAATAGGGATGCTTTTCAACACTGAACTAGCCAGCCGGACCACTTGGAGTGAATTTTGAGTCATGGTCCTCAGGTGTTTGGCATTTGGCCAGGGACCACTGTTGAGGGAGATCGCTGCTTATGATCTGCCTCCTTTTTCCTCAGTGAGGGCGCTGTTTGACGTCATATGCAAGGGGTCTAATCCTTGATACCGTCGTTTTTTAGAGAGATTATTTAAATGTTGCTAAAAGCTTACTAGACTGCATTGGATCTTGGTTTTCCCATCACACAAAGTTTCAAATTCTACAGTTAACATGGTTACGTCATTTATAGTCAATTCATCAAAATCCTGTCATGCAATTTTGTTTTTTTGAAGAAAAAAACCCAACAAACTGCCATTCACATAAACCTTTGTACAGTGTTATTCGGTTTTCTATTGCACTAAGAAAGAAGAAAAAAGAGAAAATCAGCTGATTAGCTGAAAAGTTAAATGTCTGAAAATCACCGCCAGTTTAGGAACACGTTTTCAACACAACAACTAAAGCTAACTGCACCCACCTTTCTTGCTTTCAGACCACCGTACACCATCTGGACAAACAAACTAAACCAGTAGATGTGAAGCAGGTATAAGACACACAGCAATAATGAGAAGAAATACTTGGAAGGGTACGCCCCAATGATCTCGTCGCTCTCAATAAACACACTGTATATTATCCTGTAACAAAATATTATTAGATTGTTTAAGCTTGATCAAATAATAATATAATAATAACATATACAAACTGTAGTCTTATATAGCGAACGCATCTACCGATAAGGTACTCAATGCGCTTGAACAGACAGAAACATTCGAAGACAGGTTTTTGAAATCTTTCGAATTACGAGATCATACTTGAATAGCACCTTATAAGGGTTTACGATAAGTGTAACTGGGTTCTTTTACATGCATTACACAACACATGGGACCTACGGCTTTATGTCCCATCTGAAGAACGAAGCAATAATGGTTAAGTGTCTTACTTTAGCTTGGAAAACTGAGGAAACCTGTAAACAAGCAAAGGGTGCTTGCTGTAAACCAGAACCACCAGGGTAACAACCCCTACTCTTCCAGCAAACTTAATAATCACTTAAGCTTGGAAGACTGAGGTAACCTGTACTGTACAAAATGTTGATATTTAGAATGTCTGAATTGAACAAACAATTTTAAACTATATTTGGTAAAATGAAAAGAGCGTTAAACTTACCAATATGGAAACACGATAATTCGGGTGACAAAGAATACAGCACCAAATGTGATGAAGAAGATATGGGCTAATATGCTGAACCCCGCGTAGTTCGCAATCTTTGCACTCTGAGAAATGGGTAAGGTGGAAGTGGGTGGGGAGGGGGGTGGAAGAGAGAGAAGATTTCACAGTTATACATTTGTCAGAAACTACTTGGAGTCATTAACAATTTTTTTTAATAATTTCGCCAATTAGCAGCTTTCGGATGCCAGGTGGCGCCAGACATACCGCATAAATGTCCATTGTTTACATAGTTCTCAGCATGCGCATATTCCCAAGAACGATGGATTCTGCCACTAGCGTCTCCTGTTGATCTCAGGCACAATATAAAGGAGATGTAAAATCTAGAATATCGCTTGACAATAAGACATTTGAGAGTTAGATTTGAATAACGTTTGGTACAATGACTCACTTAAGTTACTGTCTAAATTTGAATTCCTCAGACTATAGAGACAGTTGCTATGTCAAATGGTTTGGGGCAAGCTTTTGTACAGCAACCTCAGGATGAGCAAACCCGGCATTGTGCCATACACATCAATTCAAAATTGTGGATGGGAGCTCGCCCTTTCTCATTAGACTGAGGAATTCAATTTGAAGTGTTCACTTGTGACTAAGCAAGTCATTGTACCAGACGTTATTCAAATCAAACTCTCAAATGGTTTGTTGGCTTTGCTAAGTAAACAATTAATGGGGTACCAGTCAAAAACACATTGCATTGTGGCTGGTACCCTGCTATTGCCAATCACAGTGTTATGGAGCATAGTCAATTGTTGTGTGTAGATGCTCTATGCAGGTGGGACCAGTAATGTAATAATAACAACTAGTTCTTATATATATGGCGCATTTCACATTAGTGCCCTGGTCATTTGGCCAATAACATTCCTTTAATCTTTCTCAGCTCCCTGGGGAGTATACAGCCCCGGGCTGCAGTGGCGCTCAAACACAATATCAACCTCTACCCTCGCAGGTACCCATTTATTGCCCTGGGTAAAGAGAAGCAATTATATAGTGAAGCGTCTTGCTCAAGGACACAAATGTCATGACTGGGATTCAAACCCACACCTCGATGACTAAACCACCAGAACTTGAATTCGATGCTCTAAACCACTCGGCCATGAAACCCTAATGTACAGATGACCAAAAAGTAAAGAAAAAAGATCCCAATGTGGATTCTTACCTCAAGAAAGATATCGGAGATATCATGGATGACCATGACGAGGGAACCTATACGAGTGAAGTTACATGTGTAGGAGAACGTAATCAACACCACTGTTGCAATATGGTGCACAAAATTGGCAGCAATGTCCTGCACAATCAAAGAAATAAAAAATTAGTTATGTTTTTTTCTATCAATTTTTAAGTGAACAAAGACAAATTGATTAGAACAGGATTTGAACCTGCACCCTCAAGAGTCCTCTTTTCCATTCTGAAAACTGTGTGGCCGTGCGATCTTTATTTTTCGTTTTACAACTATTTTTCTGAAGGGATTTAAACCGGTCGCTATCGACCAGTCGGCGCGTGAAAGAGTTAAACTAAGGCATCCAGATGTACAAAATGTTACTTATTTTATGATCACACACCGGTGTAAGGGTAAAACTAAAATAATATTCTTCATCCTCAATATGCAATGATTAAATCAAATAAAACCAAATTCAAATAAATGCAACAAGATTTAGGCTGAATAGAGCAAATAATAAATACCAAGCAAAAGTGGGGCTGTCCAATCCAATGTAATTGCCTAATCAAGGATGAATAAAGGGTTTTTTCTAAATTTAATTCTTGAATATAATAAAGTTGTTCCAACCTTCCTTCGGACATCTGTGAAAATGGAGAGCAGCAGAGCTATATAGAAGGCCAGTTCTATCAGATAGTAGTTGAAGAGGGGCGTTGTAAGAGGCTGTAAACAAAGAACAGAAAAAATATCATTGCAGGGCTCGAATTTGACACTGGGACACAGGCCCGAGGCCAGTGATTTTAGCCCAGGGCCAGTAAACTCAGGACCGGACAAGTCCGGCAGTCTTGTGTTTTCAATTGAATAATAATACGTCAAATGTTAACATTGAGTCTGGTAATACAATTCCTTTGAGTATCAAAATATACTAACCCATAACACAATTGAGATAATCTTCTCTTAATGATTGTAAAAAAAAAATGTAAACTCTGTAGAAAGCTTTTTCTTATGAAGATTCTGTTCTTGTAAAATATATTCTGGTCCAGTAAACATTTTTAGCTACAAGCCTTACGGTCTAGTGGAATTTTATCCCAAATTCAAGCCCTACATCGGGTGAATATTTGCGGAATTGGGCACCATTTCTTTAAGAGTTGTGGAGGATCTTTGTCAAAACACCGCATTTGGTGCTTAATATGAAGCATGGCGGTATCCCCCCACTGTTGTGTCTTCATTGTGTGCTTGGAATCTCAGGAATTCTCTAGAGGATTTTAAGGGGGGGGTACTTCAAGAGGTAAATAGTGTGTATGGTACTTGTGACATGGTACTTTGGCTGGTAACCTTATTCCGGTAGAAATAATGTTGTTGTGGTTAGCTTATTTTGTTGTGCTTAAGCAGCTCTATGATTCCAATTTCATAATGCTGTTAAGCAGAAAATCTTACATACAGAATTTTAATCAGAATTGGGGTTTTTTCAGCAAAAATTTGAAGTAACATTTTGAGGAGGTGAACCATCAATTTTAAAGGCCCTGTACACTATTGGTAAGATCGAAAAACACAAATGTTCACAGATTCACACACAACTTACATGATTTAAAGTAAGTAATGGTTGAAAGGGTTCCTTAAAATATTTCTGCCTAAAATGCTCTCGTTTCTGAGAAATGAGTAAAACAATAGTTTTTATCACGCGCGATATTTTGAAAAAACAGAAAACACATAAGGTCTCTTTTCACTATTTTTCTCGTGATCTCGATGACCAATTGAGCTCAAACTTTCACAGGTTTGTTTGTTCATGCATATGTTGAATCACACAAAATGTGGACACTGATTTTGAGCTGTTACCAAAAGTGTACAATACCTTTAAGGGCCATAATACCTTTAAGTTCCAGGCAAGCTCCCACAAGAAAGACTGCAAACACTAGTTTTCACATAAGTTTCTTGGGGATTCAAAGACAATGTCAGAAAAGTGTCTCTTGTTTTTAACCGACATATTCCTATTGCATGCAGTGCGGTCAACTGCCTCCTCGATGCCTATAAAAATTGCTGTGTTTGACGAAGCCCTAAGCAAGCTTTGAATGTGCTTTTCAAATTTCATTCATTAAGACCACTCGAACAAACATCATTATGATTAATTTGATTACGTAGAAATTGCTTGAATAAGGCACAAGATCAAAAGTTGACAATGACATTGTTAAATGTGTTCCAAGTGGAATGGCATCAAAATACTCACGTGGAATGGGAAGTTGATCCAGCAGAGACGAGAGCTCCAGAACCAATCCTCTTGAGGGAGATGATATATACCGTAGAGAAAGACCACCGTATAAAATGCAAGGCGCCACCTAGAGACAAAGGTAGAAGTTAAAGTTCATTAGGAAAATACATTCCTCCGTACAATCTTGAATAAAAAGTAATGATGAGGGATGAAGGTGTTGAAATGATTGGCAAATAACAACACAATCCCTGGAGATTGACTGTGAACCTTTCAAAATTTGAGAGTAAATCGTAGCGCTACAAAATCTTGCAGTCTGTACAGATTAGTTATCCTAATCACTGTGTCGTACTGACTTCATCAAACTCCTGGGAAAAACTCAAGACTGTTTACAATTATTGACAAATCTAACAAACACTGTGTGTCATACAACAATTAGTGGACTTAGGAATGAAATTTGAAGTGGACTCCTACTGAATCCATCAAACTCAGGAAAGATTCATGGAAAACATTCGTGGAGAATTAGGCAGAGTAAGATTATCAAATTTTAATAAATGTTGTGTAAATTTAAAGGAATTTTGAGTGAACTATGGAATCTTACGAGGTTTCAGTGAACTTTGTGAGTGGTGACGGGCGATCTTGGTTCCTTCTTCGTCTGAACCACCTCTCCACTCGTCTCACCGACCAATCCAACTGTTTCCCAAGGCCCTCAAGACGTTTATGGTCAGGGGAACGCGTGACTGACAGAAACGCTTTCTCTAAGATGAGGTTAGGCTCTGGTTTGTAGCCGCTTGATGAGCGGATGCCGATCGCCATGGCAATTGGAGAGAATATTAACCTGTTAAAATTGACATAAACAAAAGGAGCATTTGAGTACGATTGAAAATCCACAGCAGTTTTTGTTGATTTCAGAATGTTATCGTTAAAAATCATAAATGGAAATGTGAAATAATGCTGACAATTTTATATTCATATTCATCATGAGACATTACTAATATTTTTTCTTTTTCCAGCATGTTTGGTTGGAGATAAACAATCCACGTAAAATTTGTTTCTGTTGGCTGATTTACCCAACTTTCAGTCCTTTTTCACTCATCAAGTACTGATGGAAATTCTGCACCAAAATTATAATGGCATGACGGATGTATTTGTCATAATTTATTTTCTCAAGTTTCAATATTCCTCCCCCGCAGTAATGACAAATTTCCATTAGGCCACATAAAATAAAAAATTGTTGAGCGTCCTTTTTTTTTAGGGTTCGGAGGGCGCTTTGTTTTTTATTTTATTTTTAATTGAGTTTTGTTGACATGGCAAAATATGAAATAAACTATAAAGAATTCATCACAATCACCGTTTTTAATTGTTTTGTAAAACCCATTTAACTCAGGACTAGATGACATTTTCTGTAAACCTTTCAAAAAACTAAAATGCAGTGTAGATAATGTAGATAATGTAAATAATGTAGAATTGTTCTTGTTTTTTCAAACATTCATGAATACCTTTCTTCAAACATAATTTTCAAACCTAACTGTGTGTGCGTTGCAGAACAGAGCCAAATTTGAATGAAAAGAACATTGAAAAGGCCGTTTTTATGATTTTTTTTTTTTTAAATAACTAAATAAAAAAGGGGTCAGGGGGTTTCGTAGGGTCGAGCGGGGACGATCAACAATTGTTTTTTTGTATGTGGCCTTAGGTCCAATGTACATTAAGAAATGCAACAACACTTTTGGACATGGACTAATATCAGTAATGGCATACTGACGTAATCGTTACACAAACTGAAAAATTGAAACTGGATATACAGAAAACCTATTTGTCTGAAATTCTGTAAATATATTCAGAGGAAGATTGTCGGCTTGTTACGTTTTTAATTTCAATGTTAATTATTCTGCTTGTTTACCATTATTTTATTCAAATAATTTTTAGTGTCTGCTTGTAAAAAAAATTATTTCCTTTTGTTTATTATTCTTTACATCTGCTTGTTATACTTTTTAAATTTAATTGTTAATTTTTTTTTGTCTGCTTGCTACATATTTTAATTTAATTGTTAATTGTTTTTGTCAGCTCGTTATATTTTAGTTTTTATTGTTTTCATATCTACTGGAAACAAGGCTTTCACCATTCACGGTGTCAGTTACATGTGCGATTCAGTTTGACTTACATTTGACCTGATTCTCACAGGTCAAAATCAAAGCAAACCGTGAAAGCCCCAGATTGTTACCAGGGTAACCATTTCAGGCCTTTCTGGTGACTACAAGTGATCCCAGTATTTGATAAAATTCTGCCAGTATTGAATCAACAGCTCTTTGAAAGCACTTAGCTGTGTCAGAATGGAGGTCGACAACGGCCTGGATATGTCATAAGATGCAATAAAAGAAATCCAGTACAAGCAACAGAATGAAGGTTGTTAAAGGGATTGTAAACGTTTGATAACTGGAACCCATTGTAGTGTGTCGTGGCCGAGCGGTTAAGAGCATCGAATTCAAGTTCTGGTGGTTAGTCACCAGGTTGTGGGTTCGAATCCCGGTCATGGCACTTGTGTTCTTGAGCAAGACACTTAACTATAATTTCTTCTCTTCACCCAGGGGTGTAAATGGGTACCTGCGAGGGTAGAGGTTGATATTGTGTTTGAAAAAGCCTTCGGAGCGCCACGGTTGCCCAGGGTTGTATACTCCCCAGGGAGCTGAGAAAGGTTAAAGGAATGTTATTGGCCCAATGACCAGGGCACTAATGTAAAGCGCATTGAGACGTTTATTGCAAAATGCGCTATATAAGAACTTGTTATTATTATTATTATTATTATTGTTTGTTTCAATCCTATATAGTTGTAGATATATACCATAAAACTAACCTGTGAAAATTTCATTTCAAAAGGTGGTAGCGTTTGTCCACGCGGGAAGAAAAATCTGGAGCGGTTTGTCCACGCAGATGAAAAATCTACGATCGGATTACACAATCTGAGAAACATTACCGCAGTGCAGTAACGCTTCTCAGATTCAAAGTTTTGGGGATGACTTTTTCCATAACCGCAGTACTTTGAAGTTAAAAGTTTTTCAAAATGCCTTACATGTATACTATCCAAAGCTGCTGTATTGTTTTTATTGCCAGTAATTTTTAGAGTCATTACCAAACGTGTACGATACCTTTAAATATTGGGACCTGAAACCTCCCAGAAATACAGAACTACAGGTCTAGACATAAAGTGGATTATTTCTTTCTCCCTCTGATGACTGTCTTACTTCTTCCAAGGAAGACAATTTGAAGAGTAGACTCAAGGATATTTTGAGAAAATCCTGAGAAATCACTACCTATTGCAAGTTGTACCGCATTTAATTAGACATAACTTGATTTATTATCTCTGTGGGTTTTTAAGAATCGAGATGACATTGAGTCTCAACATCAGTCTGGATTCTGGAATAATGATGTGAGTTTTCTTCTCCAACATATAAAGAAACTGCACATCACTTTGCATTAAAATGTTGTATTGTTAAAGGTATTAAACAGGAGGTAAAAACAAAACAAAATGTAATTTTAGTCTCAAAGCTTACTTACTAATTATGAAGTTCATACAAAAAAAAAACAATTCTGTGAAAAAATTTCCCTCTGAAATGAAGTTATGTTCAAGAAAACTGCACCTGAAAATCTAATCACAACAGCTGATTTCGGTTGTTACAACCAAAATTAAGAACAATGTGTTTACATGCTGAAAATTGTGCCTGGTTTCACTATTCTCCCACCCACACAACGGATTAAGCCAAATAACTTTCACAGGTTTGTTATTTCATGTATAGTTGATCACACAAAACATAAACACTGTCTGGGACTATTTTGTCAGCTCTACCAATCCTGTATAATACCTTTAAAACGGGGGGGGGAGGGGGGGCTCAGATATGACCTGTGCCTCATATTTGAACACATTTGTCACTATTTCCGTCACGATCATGTGATCTCAACCACTTATTGGGGGGGGGGAATCATATGGCAACTTAACCCTCCTTCAAGTGTCTGGCCTTTCAATATCATTCTATCATATCATTCAGCGGTGGTTTTGAGTTACCGCCTACCATGAATCAACTATAGTACCATTATGATGTCGTGAAAGCAGCGCACACAACTAGCTCTATGGACCTTTGTGCACCAGTCACAGTTGAATGATTTGAGTTTCAACTCAACAGGACCAGAGTAGGAGGTCCTACGTTTTAGCATAATCACTACTCAATTTACTAGCCCTTACTACAACCTAAAATATCAATTGCCAGGATTCAGGAGGACTGGGGTCAGTAGGCCCGTATAACAATTGCTTATCGCACAGGGTCAGGCGTTCCAATCCTATCCACATCCAAACAATTTGGTGTAGAGTGACGTAGGAGATGAGAAAAAGAGAGGATTTAGGCCCACATGCTAGCAAAACTACCTAGTCACGGCTAGTGCTGTGTCCTCAGTCCAACAGAATTCAACAAAACAAGCAGTTGGATTTTGAAAGTAGCTTCCCTTTCTACACATGAATAACGAACCGTTTGTGACCATTAGCTCTATGTATTGACTGAGCATAGTATAAAGTCAGGCCTCGCGCTTAAAGGGACACGTTGCCTTGGATCGGACGAGTTGGTCTGAAAAAAGCATTTGTAACCGTTTGTTATAAAATGCATATGGTTAGAAAGATGTTTTAAAAGTAGAATACAATGATCCCACAAATATGCCTCGAAATTCTGTGGTTTTCCTTTTACATCGTGAACAAACACGGTCGGCCATATTCTACTTTTATGTCTTTCTAACCATGCATTTTAAAACAAACGGTTACAAACGCTTTTTTATACCAACTCCGATCCAATACCAATACAGATCCAAGGCAACGTGTCCCTTTCAGCTTTTTGTAAAGTAGTCCACCGGGCTAATAAATTGAGCATTTTACTTGCCCCCAGAAAGTTTTAGTAGCCCAGATTTTAACCATTGTATCAAACATTAAAACATGTATCTTTCTGAAGTATTAATGGTAGCGATCGCAACCAGTTTATTGGTCAGATGAAGTTACATTCACTCACTCAAAAATAACTTTGAAAAGTGTTATTAATAAGTAGGTTGCACGGTTTTTAGTAGCCCACATAGCAAGTTGAGAAGTGGTGTTTACTAGCCCACAGCAGTTTTTTCATAGACAATGTACGCCGAGCTAGTGTGAAAGGCATCGTACATGTTTGGTAATTACTCAAAATATATATTAGCATAAAAACTGACTTGGTAACGAGCAACAGAGAGCTGTTGATAGTATAAAACATTGTGAGAAACGACTCCCTCTGAAGTAACGTAGTTTTTGAGAAAGAGGTAATTTCTCACTAAAATAATAAAAACTTCTTGCAAGAAGTTTTTATTATTCTATCTGAAAGCACACAAATTTGTACAACAAGGGTGTTTTTTCTTTCATCATTTTCTTGCAACTTCGATGACCAATTGAGCCCAAATTTTCACAGGCTTGTTATTTTATGCATATGTTTGGATACACTAAGTGAAAACACTGGTCTTTGACAATTTCCAACTGTGTACGATGCCTTTAAGGGCAAGCACTGACAGTAATTCCAGAGTCCAACACTACTGGTTTATCAAATTAACCCAAGCCTCAAGACAAGCACAGTGACAACCTTAACAACATTTATAACCTGTAATCATATTATTGACTTGATTGTATACATTTCCATATAGTGACACTTAATCAGTAATAATCACTGATCAAACACGTAGGATTAACACTAATCCACCAGCCAAACATATTAAGGGTCTAGCAAGGTTTGTCATTGAAACGAAAAGTACTAGAATCAAATACAAATATTGACATCACTGATGAGCATCGATGGCTAATTTAAAAATGAACAGAAAACAATAGAAGAGTAATGAGAGATTTAATTTATTTCTTATTAATTTCCTAATTGTGGTTGACTTGTGAAGCCTAGGATTTTCAAAAAGTGAAATTAATCACTATACTAGCCAAGAACCCCATGGAGAGAAGACAAGGAAGGACGTTTCAGTTTCAGATGTGGGAGGAAAACCTTAGAGAATTATTTCAGGGAAAACCCACGCAATCAGGTAGGGACTGAAAACACAATCCATATAGTACCCCCTGGTGGTATTCAAACAGGGGTCCTACTCCTAGTGGTAGAAGGGGTGGAAAGAAATCACTCCGCCAACCCAACCATTCTAATAGAAACCGTGTCAAGAGCTGCTTCGCAAGCAGAAAATGTCTGCTGACAGACATTATGAAATGGCAGATGGTGGGAAGACATAACATGTGCATTCTTCTTGGAATTCCAAACAATGGAGTCTACATGTACCAAGTAAGTCTGCTACTAAAGAGCACTTCAGAAATCACAAGTCCTGCTGCCATTTTGGCTATTGATATCAAGTGACACAGTCACAGGTTAAAAAAACAAGATGGCTATTTTTATGAAATCTTGTTCCCTGTCATTATTAAAAAAACACTGTACTATATTTCCTCTTCGGATGAAATCAATAGCCCATTTCATAATGCCCGCAAGCAGACATTTTCTGCTTGCGTTGCGACTCTTGACAGAGTTTCTATTTCACAGCCACTGCTTACCATAAGCAAAGCACGCTACGCTAACTTGCCGGCAGTTCTTGTATTGTAACAAGTGACACAATGCAAACGCAAGCATGCAATGCCAATTGCCAACTCCTTTTGATCGTTTATGAAATACATAAAGTGCTTAAAATGCAAATTTTTCAGCTTAAAGTAAGCATAGAAATTGCTTTACCAGTAAAAAGCTTAGAGTCTAAATCCTTAGTATTATATGTTTTGTGTTGAATAAAAGATGAATGGAGACTTCTGAGTGCCCAAATTGTTTATTTATGCACGCACACAGAATACGCGATGCATAACCTTAAATCATAAATCAAGCAGTCCATGCCAGCCTATTCAGGTTTTGATATATACACAGCATTTCAGCTATATAATGTCAATTAGTGAAAAGCAATTTATAATTTGTGGGTGCTTTGTGGACAGATATCTCTTGTGGCTGTTTTTTAAATTGTTTGTGAAGGTCATCTTTCTTAAAAGACCACTCAAGGTGAGGGCTTGAATAAGATGACAGATAAAAGGGATTGCAAAGACAGAGGAATTCTTTGTAAAAAGTCTGCATAATCAATGATTTGTATCTACAAAGGAATCAAGGTCATTACCAATTACCATGACAACAAGGTCAACTGTCTCAAAGCTCAGGAGTTCAGGGAAATGCATTTGTAGGCATTTCACTGTTCAATTAAAAGAAACCAATTCAAAACCAAAGGTAAACACAGGCTTGTACATGTTGTATGGACTATCACATAGAAGATCATGCACATTATTTTCAGGGTCAAGTTAGAAATTACATATCAAAATAGCCATTGAAATATGGTGGACACTGTACACTATAAGAGATAGACCGTTGGCCGTCCGGTCGTATCTTACAGTCTTGTTCTCTTCAACAAGAGTGCACTGTTTGGTTTGGGTCATACAGACAAATTAACCCAAACCTACACGTAATAGTGTGCGTCTTAAAGTCATGTGTTCACCATAATGTCAAAATGGCTCACTGAACAGTTTCAAGGTGAACATTTTCAATACTGTACGAATAAAACTAAGATAAAACCAGCGATTTCCCTTAAGAATAGTCCGCTGGCCAAGAGCCAGTTAAAAACTTCTGTGTGGTCCAACTGGCTAATTCATTTGATTCTTCTCCATGCAAGTTGTTTTAACCCACTGCCCGAGTGCCTGAACTGATTGTTTATACAGTATATGGCTACAAATTAAAACTCCCGACAACTGACAATGTTGAAAAGGAAATGAAAACACCATAACTTAGGGACCAGTGAAATACTTGCGGACTAGTGAACCAAAAAGCTTGCTGGTCCCTGTGAACGTTTCTGTAGTTAAACAGTAACTGTTTTTCTCTAATCAGTTATATGGGATTACCCATATATTTTAAAGACTCTACATGTACATGTACAAACTAAAACATTGACATAAATCAAGGACATGAAACCTGTCACTTTACAACGACCCTTCAATCTTGACCGTGTTCACCTTACCAAAGGATATCCTGATAAATCAGATCAACAGATCATCAATAAAAAATCAAACTAAAACTCATTTGACTCAAAAATCTGTAAACAGAGACAGTAAAAGTCAGTATTTTGGGATAAATCATCAGGTTTTCCTCTAGTTTTAGAATGTGAGCTAAATCTGAATCTGAACCAAACCACAAAACTTTCTCATTCATTATGACGGAAAACATTCAGTCAGATAAGATTTGTTCCTTTATTGGCAATACATTGTGCATGTACTTGGCAGGGTAGCCCCGTAAATAGTGCCAATACGCTGGACTCCCTCCGCTTCTTGGCGCTACGCCCAAGTACCTTTAGGTGGTGAGATAATTTTTCAAATAGAACCTTACGTTTTTATGCCGAGATTTTTCCACCAGTTGTCACCTTCCTTAGCACAATTGTGGAATGCACATTAACACAAAAATGTGTGCGCTTGTTTTGGTGTAATTTTATGAAAATCGCAATCACTCATAAACATCGTCGGCGCCATGATGTTTACTGATGCGCATATGCGATGAGTAGTCTTTGTTCAAGGCGGTATTCATCGCTCACAGCGCCACCACCGCAGAACACGAATCAGCAGCAAACAGCGAGGAGTAAAACAGTGTGCTGCAGCGACACAAAAAAGACTAGGTTGATAATGCCGCTGTTTCAGCGAATCCAATTAGAGCTCGTTGGCACAAGGGTATCAGTAAACATCATGGGCATGGCGCCGACGATGTTTAATCAAGTGATTGCCAGCTCGGAGAATTTCCATTTTTTCAAGATTTTTAAATTTTGTATATTCTGTCAACCCTTCTGCTGGACAGGTAAGGATATAAATTGACCTAGCCCAGGTTGGACTCCTCCGTTGCATACAATGCAACAGAGTCCAGGGTATAAAGGTTCTGTAATTGCGAAAATTTTTATAACAAAATATTTTCATATTTTATACCTAATGGAGGAAGCTGAAACTTCATTCACAAATTCCTTGTGTCATGAACTCCGTGCCTGCTGGGGTCAGAATTGTAAATTTTTCCTTGGATGACATTATTTTTGAAAATAAAATGGAAATTGACCTCTCTCTTGAACTTTCTGAAATACACTCGTTCGCACACTTGATGAAATTACCCGGAAGTTGATGGAGTTGCTACGCATTTCGCGCATGTGCACACGTGCCCACATGTAAATCGGTACATGATGTTTAAAATGCTAGCGTGGATCTGCGACTTACTTCCTGAAACAAATGTCATCCATGGATATGTTTGTTATTTTTGGACCCATCAAAAGTGTAGTTATGGACATAAAGAATATATGAACGGAATTTCAGCTTCTCAAATCAGGTAAATATATAAACAAATATTACTATTTCAAATTTTGTTCGCATTGTAGAGAATCTTTCGGTGTCTTTATACCCAGGACAGTGCAGGACGTCAGTGCAGTGCAGTTGCACTGACGTCCTCCATGCCTACCAGGCCAGGGCTATAAATTTACCCAAGTTAAGGGAGATAAAGTTGTGGCCGGATGCGGAATTTTAGCCCATTCCTTACTTCCAGAAGTTCCACCTCCGTGATTTAAAATAACTGAACTATTTATCTGAAGGCTGCAGAGGAACCAAGTAGGGGGTACTCCAGTCCAAATCACATTTCTCAATTTTTTTAAAAACTCTTTAATTTAATGTTTTTATCTGATTATTTCATTATATTTTGTATTTCATAATATTTTTCAAAAATAAATTGAGCAAAGTAACAATTACAATATCACACATAGGCCTAGTAACATACAACCACTGGCCAGTCTCCTTTGAATAATTTATATTTGCTAGAAAAACACTTCCTCCATGATTCCATGAATGATGGGAGGGAATGGGAGTTGACAACACAAAATAAACAGATGTTTGACAGCACTACCACACTCTGCCAATCGAGAGGCGAGGTCCACAACACATTAAACCCGGCCCACACAGTCATGACAGTAACCACCGAATGACAGTGTTTCGGAAGAACACTCGTCCGAGTTCCCAAAGTCACTACCCGGCCACACTCACCTTTCGCAGCATAGCCTAATTATGACCAAGCTAATGGCCATCATCAACACAATTTTGAAATCATCGATCTGTGGATATCTGGCTTCATCCGTAGTACGAAGATCGGCCCAGGTTACATTAGCTGGAAACCAAAATCGCTCGTTCAAAACATATGCAGCTAAACCACCCGCCATCTTTGCACATGTCTTTACACGCAATGTGAAAAGAATTGTGTTGTATGTTGTATGTATTGATTCTTTACACATGCCATTATGCACACAGTACCAGACAGTGGACACACACACTGAGTCACGCGAGTTTCTCACTGGTGCGCTATACCATCATATACAAAGTATGTTCAAACCGAATACCAGGGATATTTTATGTATGACTTGATCGTCTTTGACTCGACAGCGATTTACCTATAAACGGGGTGGGGCCGTTGTGAAGAAACGTGGTTGGACAAGAGAATCATTGAGATGGATTCTTGGTACTCGCGGATCAATCTTAACTCAAAAAATACTCAATCGTGACTCACATGGATTCTTAGAATCGATCAAGATTATGTCATGTCAGATAAGTTCGTCATTATCAGGGGGAATTCTACCAATGTCAAAGTGAGCATACCCACCGCGGTGGTCATCGCCTTTTTATATAGAGTAAACAACAAAAATCATGATGCCAGTGTCACTTTGGCCATAGAGAAAGGACCAGAGAAACTCTATGCTTTGGCTGAGCAAAAACTTTTTAGGTGCAATTTGTGGAGTTTTTAAAACATTTTTGTTCTCACTTGGTGTATCCCAACATATGCATAAAATTAATAACAACCCGGTGAAAATTTGGGCTCAATATTATGAGTCATCAAAGTTGCAAGAAAATAATGAAAGAAAAAACACACTTGTTGCACTTTTGTGCTTTCAGATGCCTGAGAAAGGCTCAGACCTGAAGTCTTTTTCAGATTCAGATATTTTAGTGAGAAATTACCTCTTTCTAAAAAACTACGTTCAGAGGGAGTCGTTTCTCACAATGTTTTATACTATCAACAGCTCTCTGTTGCTCGTTACCGAGTCAGTTTTTATGCTTAGTACCGGTAATAATTTTATATATTTTGAGTAATAATTATTACCAAATGTGTCCAGGTGTAGCCATAAGTGTAGCCTTTAAGTGTAGAGCAAGGATTGCTGCTGGTTTTGGGGGGTTTTTTTTGTTTTTTTTGTGTGTTGTTGTTTTTGTTTTGTTTTGTTGTTGTTTTTTTGTTTTTGTTTTTTTTGGGGGGGAGGTTTTCGGCCCCAACCCGGATTCCAGCTATCAGATTGACTTCAATGGCTGTGGACATGCTGGTGAGTCATTGTATGCCATTCATAATTGTGGCGTGTCTTTGCCGAGCAGTCTGTTTCACTTGACCCAATCCCAATTTTCATGAAATTGGGGGGGGGGGGTTCATGTTTTAATCACAACAAATAACAATTTTAGTTTCAAGGTTAAAAGGTAATGTAAAACATTAATGTGACTCCCAAGATGGCGCAACCAAAATTATTGGGATGATGACATTAGAGGAATTCGGTCAATACACAATGGCCGAAGAAATAACAATAAAAAGAGCGGGGTAGACAGACTAATAAATGTTAACCACACAACAATATGAATTACTTTTATAATGAGAAAGACAAATCAAAAAACCATTACATACGTATAATGTTTGATGGATAAAATTATCATCAATCACTGAAAATTTGTTGACAGGATAGTTTAATACCGCAAAGTAATTTTCACTAATCACTGTTTGTTAGTGGTACACTCCGCTTGAGAAAATGTTTCTAGTGTCAATGGCACCAACACATAATCATTTAATCTGGCCTTTATTTATTTATTATTATTGTTATTTATTTATTTGTTTATTTATTTATTTATTATTATTATTATTGACTTATTAATTTTTTTATTTGTTGCGCTAAATGGCTGATAACTTTAACAATGTCCGACTTGGGTGGGAATTAATTTGTTGTTTAATCTCTCAGTGTTGTCGAAAGAAAAGGAAAACAAGATGCGTCAATTATTTCTTAAAATTGTCAAAAGACACATGAAATAATTATTACGAAAGCACAAAAATGGTGCATAAAAATGCATCGTTACATCAAAGCTGTAGGTGGCGCCCTTACAAAATAAGGCACTTGGTGACACTAAACAGCCGCCGGTATAAAAATCATGTCTTGTTCCCACAATGCACTTCTATGATTGACCTTTTCTTCCGGTTCGCCAAGTAGATGAGGTAAAGATAGAAAAATACGGCGAAAAGAATCGTCCAACATCCACTTTTAGAGAACGAGATCAATTTAAAATATATACTTAGTTTCTTACTTAGTATTTCTTAAATTATTATAAGAAGTTTTATTGCGTATATCATTTGTATTTTACTCTAAACAAACCCTAGTGCTGCTTGATGTTCTACGGTATTAATGCACCATTCCAATTACGTACAATCGGTGATGATCAGATCGAGTGGGCCACTTGCTTGCAGATTGTGCTGATGATGTCTCGATATAATTTATAAAGAATAGTTTTATTTTATATCAAATAATTCGATGTTGATTACGTCAAATTAGTTATCTTTGTTGTATCTCAATAATCGTTAGTACAACAACGAAAGGGACATGTGAAGTCTAAGAACAGACAGACAGCAGATTCTTTTTTTTTTTGGGGGGGGGTTATCGTTACAAATCAAGTCATTCATTTATTCGACCCCAAGCTTAGCTAGCCCTCTTACCCCCTTGCTTTGTTGACTGTATAAAAATAGAGTTTGACTGTTGTAACGATTTGTGTAAATTTGAATTGATTTGAAGCTGGGTTTTTTTAAATATGAAACAAATATATATATTATTAATAATAATAACTTCCGAACCTGCATGCACAGCGTACAGATTGATTTGGGTTATCCAGTTTGTTTGGTTAAATAGTAACGATAACAAAGTAATTTGTGTAGTTTGAATAGTTGAGCCCGGTTTCATACTTCCTGCGAATGTGAATGCGAATATCGACGTCACAAATTCACGACGAACAATTCGGAAGAGATGAGCTGTGCTCAACTCTTGGGAAACATTCGCAGCAAAAACGGAGCTGTGAGTGTGACATAAAATTCGCTTCGTTCATGCGAAGCATTTGCTGGGCTTAAAGGGTTAAAGGCTTAAAGGCCCTAGTCAATGTTATTTAGCTTTGGCCTAGGTGTAAAAGATTTAAAAATTGTAATGTTATTTCATTTGTTTGCTTTCTTCATGCAGGAACAGCCATGGGCAAGTTTCTTAAGCCAGGCCGGGTCGTTCTTGTTCTCTCTGGACGCTTTGCAGGACGCAAGGCTGTCATCGTCAAGGTAATTAATTCAATCGATTGCTTTGAGTCTCTGTTTCAATCATGCCATTTAACATTATAAATCATGTTTTTGGAACGCAATTTTTGTGTGTGAAAATTGTAGATATAAACTTGTCTTTGTAAACGGCTAATTCATTTATTTTATTGTAAAAATTAAAAATTTGTCCTCAGAACCACGATGATGGCAGTACTGACAGAACATATGGTCACGCCCTTGTAGCTGGTGTAGCCACGTACCCCCGTAAGGTGACCAAGCGTATGAGCAAGAAGCGAATCAAGCAGCGTTCCAAACTGAAGTCCTTCGTCAAGGTCTTCAACTACAACCACCTCATGCCAACTCGGTAAGCTCTTCTTTTAAGGTCAAAGTTCATAGGTCAATCTATGGCAGCTGGATTCTATCTACATTTAAAGATGATCCAGTAATTCTTAACCAAAATGTATTGGAAGAGGATCAGTTATTCCATTATACATAAATAAATTTTGTTGTAAAGATTATCACAATCGGATGTAGACGATGTTTGTTTGTAAGGTTAAAGACATTTCCAAATACCAGGCCTGGAAATTACACGGAGGCCATGGCCTCTGTTGCCCCTGGTTTTGGCCTCGATGCCCCTTCAAAAGGTTCCCATAGACTTCAAGATTTTCCAATGGAAGCGCCCTTTGCAAAATGCGAGTGGCCTTGCCCTCTCAGAGATTAAAATTTCCAAGCCTGAAATACTTTCTCAGATCTAGGAGGCAATTCTGGTAATCTCAATTACAGAATGTCATGAGGACATGCAATACGACTTGTGTTGGAGGGAATTTAAACCGATGGAAAATAATTATATGAAAACAGATTTAATTGTACGTCTTGTTTTTAATGTTGATGTGTAGCTACTCCGTGGATGTGAACATTGACAAGCAAGTCGTCAACAAAGATGCCTTCCGTGACCCAACATTGAGACGGAAAGCCAAGCGTGAGGTCAAGGGCAAGTTCATGGAAAGGTCAGTTGAATGGAAAGTGTAGAAAAGCTTCCCTATGTAATATGAGTTATGGACAAGTGCAACAGGTGACGGACCAGTGAAATGAAAAGCTAACTGGTCCTGCTGGCTAGTCACTGAAAAAGTATTATTGTAGTCTTTGTGAAATCAGCGGTTAGCTTGGCAGGTGGCTATTGCAATTTATGAAACTGATTTTGTGAACACTTTGTATGAAAGTGAAGTAAATTTAGCTGAGTGCCTGTTTTGTCACTGAAATAAAGTTTGCTCCAGAACCTTTTAAGATGAATCCGATTGTAGCTTTGGCAGATGCTGTAGTTGCAAAGTGGAAAAGGGATTTACAGGCATTGACTTTAAGACCAGCATCGAGTCAATTGTCCAGGAAAAACTACTGCAGACTTGATTATGCAGACTTAACAGTAGTCTGCTGGCCAAATGCCAGTTAAAACACATGAGGACCAGTCAAAATACACTCCAAGTGGTCTGGCTGGCTAGGTCAGAATTGAAAAGCATCCCTTTTTCATTTGAAATATGGACTATTAAAAAAGCTTACTGATGAGTGAAATGCCAAGCTAGCTGGTCCGGTTGGCTAGTCACTAAAAAAAAAGTTGAGGGCAAACCCTGTTGTGGCATGGTGAAACTTTTCTTCACTAATTGGCGGGCTACTAAGAATGAGCCGTCTACCATAGAACTCACACTGATATCAGTTTTATCTTTAAAGTACTAATATGCAAGACGTTTACATGAAGGGTTACTTTCAAAAGTTATGGGCGAGGTTCCTTTTAGTTTCGTTTATTGAGACTGGCGTACATTGGGCATAATGAACATTGTATACCTGGGGTCGATTTCACAAAGCACTATGATTCATCTTAAGATGAGTTATCAGTATTACCATAGTGATTTGTATTGTGACATCACTCTTTGCTAAGCAACTGCGATGGATTTGCAGTTACGATCAATCTTAACTCTTTGTGAAATCGAGCCCAAGTGCAATTTGGGAGATAATGCAGGGAGTTCAAATCAGTCCTTAAAACATGTTCCTTCTCATCTCATAATGTTTTTCCTATCCACTTCTCCTCTACAGATACAAGACTGGTAAGAACAAGTGGTTCTTCACCAAGCTGAGGTTCTAAATGCTGGGACGTCAAGAGAGATTCTAGGGCGGTCTGTAAATTATGTTTTTGCTGGCGTAAGATTATTAGTCAGTTAATAAAATAAAGGCACGTACATTTATTGTATTGCAATACAAGTCTGAGTGTCCATTGTGATTCAATTGTGTTGTGTGCTTAACCCTTCGAGCTCCGCCAACGTTCTGAAATGATATCCATTCACGGGCCGCCATTGTTCCCTTACGTTTTTAGACTGGTCCCCAGGCTGTCTTTATCCGCAAGTATAAATACACTTTATTCATGAGCCTCTAAGTGTGACATCAGATGTTCAGGCTACCTTGCGGTTTACCCTTCGAGTGCCGCAGACGTTCTTAAACATCATACTAAATATCCATCGACAGACCGCTTATGTTCCCTTGCATTCTAAAAAAATGGCCGGCATGTGGATACAAAATTACCAAAACGCGGCCGGCACTGTAAGGGTTAATCTATTAGCCAAGATCTTTATATGAGGCACATCTTTTCTCAAATATTCTCAGTCTGTTCTCTCACCTCTTTCTCCTCCATTCACACGAGGAAAAGATGAAGACATAAAACATCAAGGATAACAAGTGTTCATTATTTTAGAGCATTTTTTAAATACCAACCCCTTTATTCATAATAACAATGCGACAAATAAATGCAAAATTTTACAACATTTCAAGCCATCATTATGCAAAATTGTTGAGATGGTTTTGCAGGGGAAATGATGTGTAGTTTTGCAGGGATGACAAGTTTCAGACTCGCCTGAATTCAGTCATGTTCATGAAACAATGGTCTTTGAACTACTTCTCGAGTGCCTAGGGATACTGTACCCAGAAGTTCCTTAAAATCTACAAACCCAGAAGTTGCCAAAAGGTGGAAGTGCCATCATTTCAACTTCCCTCCTAATTAGACGATGACTGTCACCCCTGGTTATGGGATAAGGAATTCACACATATATCCTGGTACGGTCATTTTGCTTTTCTTGCGATTTAATTCTATCAAATCGAGGCTAAACGGACAAACTAGTCTGATCCTTTTTCATAAGAAAATGCAATTAGAACTTGTATTACGTATACACAGGGAACCCCAAAAAATGTCCATGGCACAATAAATGTGTATGCATTTTTAACCAGCACATGATGTACAGGTATTTGTGTCCAATAGACGTTTATCATGGAGCAGCCATCTTGAATGTTAAGCCAATCAAAGCATCCAAACTGAGGCTGGTTGGCAAAATTAGTCTGGTGCCTGATTTGTATAATGAGCATCTGTATTCATTACTGTTAATGAATACAGGGTAATTGACAACTTTTCTTGAGATCACACTGATGAATTCTTAACTACACTAACCACCACATTTAATACACTACAGTACTAATAATTGATATTACAATATTTACAAATCGCCTTTGCAGTATTTGTTCTTAATATATCTTCGGATTTTATGCACATAATTTCTTACAATATTTCAACCTAATTGTGCCTTAAATTTCACTTTGTCCCTGGTTTTTCTGAACCACTTCCTCAGAAATTCAGATTTTCTAATTAAAATGATCTGACCTGAACCAAAATGAAATTCAAGGCCTTGATATATTCCCTATGTTGTAGGAAATTATAAATAATAACAAAACTTCAAAACCAACCAACCCTGACAAATGTCAAAAAATCATAGAATGATGGAATTGAAAAAGCAACACAAGTTACTAGAATAAATAAATGAAACCAAATCTCAAAATGAAATAAACTGACCAAAATGCAAAATATTGAACAAATGCAATTGTTTCTAAAATGTTTACAGGTCTTGATTTTTCTGCGAACATGTTGTCAAGAATTATTCATAATTTGGTAAAAATTGACTGAGAAAACCCAAATGCATTCAAGAAGACTATAATATAGCTAGCTAAAATGGCAAACATGTGGCGCGTGTGAGAGACATTACTAAAGTGTTCAACAAATGAAATTCATTTAAGTTTTTCATGAAAGTGTCATTTGGAAATTTGGTTTGATTAAAAGTCTTTAATTCAGAAGATATCTGGAAAAAAAAGACCTTTGAAAGCCGGAATGCCAGAATGAGAACAAATAAGCTTCACAAACCTGGGATTTAAAAAATTAAATTTTAGCAAAAATTTGTAAAATGAAAAGTACACAACGGGGTTTACAACATTTTGTTTTTATCATATGGCCCCCAAACACTTGAGTGTTGTAGTGTTTCAATATAGATATAACAGCTAGAATAAAGCCTTGTTTCTCATGGTTCCAATTTTCATCTGGCTCACTCGTGGTTGATGAATATGCGCATATTCATTACAAGGAATTAAATATTGAAATAGTTTCTCAGTCTGGAGTTACTTCTGGAATTTGCTCATTCGTTCCTCCAGTGATTGGCAGTTAGCTTGGATTGTTGCCATGTTTGCAGCAAATGAATCCCTCAGCTGGAAAAAAACAAACAAAGACAACTTTGTAAAGTAAAGATGGTTTACTGCCCAATGAGATTTACAGACAAGGTTAATATTTCCTCATGGCAGCTCCTTATATATTTAGCATAAATGTATCAAGAAACACAACGAAGGGAATGGATAGTGAATAAATGGTGAGGTTTTTTTTGTGGGAGGAAAACCCATGTTGGGAAAAATAAAGAGACTGAGAACCCAATCCTCAAACTCTTGACCAGGGACCTAATTTAAAAAAAACCCATTAAGCAACCAAATTGGCAAGCACGGAAAAAGACTTGCTTAGAAGAAGTAGATTACCAACCGAGAAGTCATAGTTTAGGTGGTTTGCAACTGGTACCCATCTCATTTTCGCTACGCAAAACAAAAATAAACTTCTTAACAATTTCTTTCTACTAAACAGCTTTAAGAGAATTGGCCCTGCAGATCAGGGTCTATTTTCATTGAGCTGCTTAAGCAGAAAAATTATGCTTAACGACTTTCTGTTAGGCAAAAATAAGCAGGATACTAGTCACAGATTGTAAATAAGGCATAGTATTTTGACCAGTAAGCAAAATTTTGTTGTGCTTGGCTGCTTTTTGTGTTTTAAGCAGCTCTATGAAATTGGGTCCAGTTGGGAATCGAACCCAGGTCCAGAGAGACGAAATGAGGGAATGAACCACCACAATTAGCAGATTGATGTTTGGGTTGTTAATGAAAAGTTTGAAAAGTCAAGATTTAGAGACTTCATGCTCACATACCTTTTTGAGTAGTGTGTCTTGATTGTTGAGGTTTGATGTCAACTGCTGCTGTGATGTGTCTAGATGACTAAGAGCCTGACTGAACTGCAACGCTGTCATAATGAAAAAGGAATAGAGAAGTGGATGGATTGTTGGTCTAGTTCCTTGTCTACCAACAAAAAACCTTCAAGCAAAACATTATCACCAGTACAGCTGTACAATTTCA
Organism: Plazaster borealis; assembly: GCA_021014325.1. NCBI lineage: Eukaryota > Metazoa > Echinodermata > Asteroidea > Forcipulatida > Labidiasteridae > Plazaster > Plazaster borealis. The sequence continues at coordinate 23,837 of JAJGQC010000160.1, forward strand.
TAGAGCCACTTAAGCAGAAAAAAGTGCTTTAATATTATCTGCTAAGCAAAAGAAAGCAGGATACCAGTCGGGGATTGTACATGTGACATGCTCTTTTGGCTGGTAACCTTATTCTGGTAAGTATGGCTTTGTTGTGCTTAGCTACTTTTTGTGCTTAAGCAGCTCTATGAAATTGGGCCCAGGCTGGGTCCAAATTAAGGGACTTTGGCATTCCGGTCATAGCCACTGCTGAAGCCATTAGGTCGGACACAGCGAAAGAACCAAAATGTCCAGAAAAAATAGACTTTTGGTCATAAACCATACCCTACAGATGTATTGAAATCCATCAAACTCCAATCTCAAAACTTGACCGCAGTTGAATAGACCGTGCAAGTCTTACGTTTATTCAAACATTTTTTAGACCACTGGTCCCACGCACGTTGCTTTTAACGCTTGAAGGAAACAGACTCACGCACTTCAACTGGTCCTAATGTTCGAATACTAGCAAGACTTGCAGCACAGTCTATTGAATTGATTTTGAGTCACAAGTTTCTTCAAATTAGATTACAGCATGAACAAAGATCAGACGTACCTTGTTCATGGAGATCTTTAAGCGCTTGAAGACGCTCTACAACAGAAGGTACAGTATCTGCAATACCATCCCATTTCTCAACCATGTCATACAGCTCAGAAATCTAACACATGGAAAACCAAATTGACACTTTAGATTTCAAAGAAAATCACGTTTGTTTCCTATATTGAACAAAATTGCTGGGACATAAAAATTTGCAAAAGACATGAGGGAAAAATGTAAAAGATCATTTTCAGATTAAATTTGCATTAAAATCCTTAATCCCTAGGTCTCTGCCTATATGTGACCTCAATCCTCCAATATTCTACTCTCCTATTACGTCACTGCACACCAAACTGTCTGAACTTTGTTAAGATTGGATTGCCTGACCCAGTGATAAGCAATTGTTAGTTGGGCCTACAGTCCTCAGTCCTGAATCCTTCGGCAAACAGGATATAGAAGGATTTTGGAGGGTTGGGGTGAAAGTTGTTAACTTTAAAAAAGTTTTTTTGTGCAACAGTTATGCATTTTGTATAATTTCACACAAAAAGTTAAATATGCTAGTTTGACCATTCTCAAATCATAGAAATACAGTATATGATATTAAGTTCAGT
>JAJGQC010000161.1:0-25000 GCA_021014325.1 Plazaster borealis
ACATGGATATGTACTGTTATACAGTTTAACATCTTTCTCTAAATTTATTCCTGATTCACTAACAGCGAAAACTTCTACCTCTTTGAAAATAAACTGAATAAAAAAATCTATATCCTTATTGATCAAAACTCCCACCGTATAAAAATGAATCCATTTTTAGGACCTGGAATGTCAGGAACATAACGCAGATGGCTCCGTTATTGATAACTAAACAATAAACTGAAAGTGCTTCAAGGTTGAACTGTTAGGCGCATTAGAAGTCTCTTGGTACATGTAGTCAGCTAAAACTGATACCTGTACCTTGTTAAGGTTTCTGATTTCAAATAATGACATTGAATTCCAAACTAAGTGGCAATTTTTTCTGTTTTGTTTAAGGAAACAGGTGTTAAGATTTGATATTCACAAATGTCTTAATATTACTAAAGGGTTAACATATCATTAACTTTATATATATCCTATGAGATTAACTCGATATCCCATGAGATTAACTCTATATCCCTTGAGATTGACTCTATATCCCTTGAGATTGACTCTATATCCCTTGAGATTAACTCTATATCCCATGAGATTAACTCTATATCCCTTGAGATTAAGTCTATATCTCATTCTAACAAAATCCAACACCATATTATGGCAACACAACACCCAAACTGTTGGACTCTGATTGTGGTGGTATGCCTGATCCCATGAGTGATTTACTTGGATCCTTCCTCACTCAAACAAAATCCAACACCACATGGTAACTCAGCACCTAAATTGTTGGACTCTGATTAGGGTGGTATGCCTGATCCCATGAGTGATTTACTAGGATCCTTCCTCACTCAAACAAAATCCAACACCACATGGTAACTCAGCACCTAAATTGTTGGACTCTGATTGTGGTGGTATGCCTGATCCCATGAGTGATTTACTAGGATCCTTCCTCACTCAAACAAAATCCAACACCACATGGTAACTCAGCACCTAAATTGTTGGACTCTGATTAGGGTGGTATGTTTGATCCCATGTAAAGCATAATCAGTTTACTAGTGCAGTCCTCAGTCCAACAGAATCCAGAACTACATGTCTATTGTAATTCAACACTAAAATTGTGGGACTTTGATTATGGTGGTATGCCTGATCCAATGTAAAACATTTAGTTTACTAAACAGTCCTCAGTCCAACAGAATCAAACATGTCAAACAAAACATGCAGTTGGATTTTTAAGGGTTGGGGATGGTTAGGGTTGGTTAGGGTTTTAAAGACCCTCAAACAAACGATAACAGAAAGTTCCACAGAGCAGAATAACATGGAGGCCATGGAGGCAATGGCCTCTGTTGCCCTGGTCTTTGCATTCCCTTCAAAACTTCCCCCAGACAAAAAGGTTGTCCAATGAAAGTGCCCTTCGCAAAACGAAAAATGGCCTTGCCCTCTTCAAAGATGAAATTCAGGCCTGCATGCTTCACATAAAATATTGCCAAGAACAAATTAAATTGCTAACCAGAATTGAGCAGTGAACCGGTCATGAATGGTAAACACCACATGTTAATTTAGTTGGTAAACTCTGTCGCTAAGCAACAATTTTCTGAGCTTAGCAAACTGATGTGCGTAGCACTTCCGTGAATTGTCATCAGAATGTTAACCATTAGTTCACATGAAAGGAAACATTTAACATACCGAACAAACAGACAAGGAGTGGAAAAAAATCTCGCGATCTGTGGGGATTAATGTGTATCTTCATATAAAATGCCCAGACTCTGTGACGCAAACCCAAGCCAATTTCTCTCCTTACCATCTGTCACGTGTGACTCTGAGCTTCCAGACACTGTCATGAAACGTGCAGAACACACACGTTCTTCAGCATGACCTAAATTCATAATAAGACATACCAAAACACTCCACAATAAATGGAAATGAAGTGTTTCTTCAACCAGTTTTAGAATTATTTGAAGAACATGTATGGCCAGATGATAATGGTATCGGTTTTACAATCGCGGTAAAAAAACTGAACGCCAATTTAAATGCTAATTTTTAACATCAATTTATACCTGGATCAAAACATGAAAACCCTGGAAATCATTACATGTCTGCATCAGGAAGTTCACATGCTTAGTAAAGAAAAATCATGCTAAGCTTCAAACGGGTTACCAGCTAACACTCTCTGCAATTATACACTTTTGTGACTTGTGTTTATTGCAGATGAATTTGCAGTGCAATGTCTCTTAGATATTAAACCCAGATACCAACTGATGCATAAATTGGTTTTCGCTTTTTATCGTGAAGATTTTCTAGTTCCGTTCTGCAGATGAATTGAAATATCTTATAGGTGTCTTGCAGGTTTCTTTAAGCTTTTAACATTTTAGAGGAAGGCCGAATCTGAGTTGGTGAATTTAATCATTTTAAAATGCTGCATCTCACATAGTATGTGGTGTTTGTTTTGGTGCACTTAATCCAACAGTTGTACAGTGGATTTGCTATCATCTGCCGGCTACATTCAACATCTGAATGTGAATTTAATCAAACTAAATTTTCAAATTGAAAACATCAGTGTGAGGATTCCTTTACCTTTTCAAGAATTATGTTTTAATATGAAATGAATAATGATTTTATTTGTTAATTTTGCAGATGTTTTGGAAGGTTACAATGGGACTATATTTGCATATGGGCAGACATCCAGCGGCAAAACATTCACCATGGAGGTAAATCTAGAAATCTGTTCTCATATTTCTCAGAACCCCCCCCCCCACCTCTTGCTACCCCCCCCCCAACCTCTCATCTCCTAACTTCTGACATTTCCAATAAAGATAAAATGTATCCCTTCTTAAAATAAGAAGTACAACTGATTCTATCCATCTTTCAATTTGTTTTACCCCCCAAGATAAAACGCAAGATCTTCTTCCTGTCGGAGTCTCGTAAAATTTATCGCAGTGAATTATTTTTCAGAAAAGGGCAAAGGACTTAACTTTATTTATCCGAGCTCCGTACTTAAAGTAGTCTGTGTTGATGTTTGTTTGTCTGGACTGGTGGCTATGTACATGAAATGTAAACCTTCGGATGTTAAAATATACAGCATAAAATTACTGGACTGGGAGTATCTGAACCTAATCATTAATCAGTCTCATCTCGTCATGCTTGAGTTTGTTGAGCCAGTGACGACGATAATTAAGATATCTTGTTGCATTCTAATCTTAGAGATACATATGGATGTGTTTATAGACATTTACTGCTGGGTAGATGTGATAGGGGTTTGAGCAAAGGTCTTTGATGTATGGATGGGAGAGAATTTGAAGATAGTGTTGGGGATGAGGTGGATGGGAAGGAGGGTTGGAGCTGTGTACTTGGGTGGTTGGGTAGGGTTTGGTGTGGGACTGGTTTTTTTGCGAGGTTGTTGGTATGGATTGGGGTGGGTCTGTGTTCTTGGGTTTTTTGAGAGGGTGTTGGACTGGGATTGGAGGAAGGGTGGGCTGGGGTGTTATGGGGGTACAGATGAGATGAGATTATTATTTTTTCCCTTGGTGTTTGTCCAGAGTGGAATTCTATATTTGTAGACTTTAAACTGTAGTCCTAACTAAGATCCTAATCTTCAACTTCTGTTAATGCTTAAAGCAAGGTTCTCTGTCTCCCTAATTACGACATCATCAGTAATGTCTGAAGACTGCCCCTTTAAGATGGCATCTTAGCCTGCCCATTTAAGATGGCATCTTAGCCTGCTCCTTTAAGACAGCATCTTGACTTCTCTTTCTCCCTGACATTTACATGACGGCAATCAAAGAGCAGGCTTCAGTTTCAATTAAGTTTAGCAGCGAACCATTGATTCAATTAAAACAATCGTCTCTTTGAGTCATGTGTCTAATGTTCTTGCTTTCATCTTCAGAGAGGAATTTTTTTCTGATTGTCCTCTTCATTAAATTTAGAGGGAAAAAAACTTTCCTGTATTGTACATACCATTTTGCCGAAAAGAATCCCACAAAATTTTCCAATTTACAGTAAAGAAATAAACAGGCATGTTAAATAATATTTCATGTTTCCATATTGGTTAAAGGGAGGGTATACCTTTGGTAAACACTCCAAAAAATAATTCATGACCATACAAACTGACTTGGTAAGAAGCACTGCAGCTGTTGACAATGTATAACATTTTGAGAAACAATTCCCTTTAAAGTAATGTGGTTTTAGAGAGAGAGATTCAAAAACATTTCAATCTGAGAAACTTTTCTGCATAAAACGTTTCTCAGATTGTGCATACCAATTACGGATTATTCTTCCTGCGTGGACATTACCGCTCCAGATTGTTGGCAATATCTCAAAAATAATACCACCTTTTGAAATGAAATTTTCACAGGTTAGTTTTATTGTATATATTTACATTTATATAGGATTAAAACAATCGAACGGTTCAAAAAACCAAAGGTATACTCTGCCTTTAAGGAAACGTGCGATGCCCTGCGCCAAAAACAGAAACCTCTTGGAAAATAGTAAAATGGCTTTCAAAAGTGAAGACAACGGAAACATCAGCCATGATATCAATGTGATTTGTACATTACGAGAAATACTATATAGATCCCAATTTGAATTATGTACAGATCCATATAGTGTTAGTTGAAAGCTCTTTATTCCTATTTATTTGATAAGCAAATAAACGCAGTTTGAAGTTTGAGCAGGAAGTGCCAGGTTTCGGCACTGTGCATCATGTAGTTGGTGTCTATTTCCCACAGCAGAATGGTTGTGCATAACTCAGACTTAAAAACAAGCCAGCTATGTTTCTAGAACCTGATGTCAACACACCTTCTCTATATGACACTACAACTCCCTATTTACTTTAAAGATAAAAACCACTCTAAACTGGAATAGTTCCTGTGATGATCGGTAATACATGTCCATAGTACAGGGAACAATTTCGTCTAATTTAGACTGAACTCGTTTGGTGCACACTGAATGCTGTTATTGAGGAGCAAATGATGATTTTTGAGTAATAATAATGACTAGTTCTTAAATTATATATAGCGCATTTTACAATAACGTATCAATGCGCTTTACATTAGTGCCCTGGTCATTGGGCCAATAACATTCCTGTAATCTTTCTCAGCTCCTTGGGGAGTATACAGCCCCGGGCTGCCATGGAGCTCCGAAGGTTTTTTCAAACACAATATCAACCTCTACCCTTGCAGGTACCCATTTGTACCCCTGGGTGAAGAGAAGCAATTATAAGTATCTTGCTCAAGGATACAAGTGTCATGACCGGGATTCGAACCCACACCCTGATGAGTTAACCACCAGAACTTGAATTCATTGCTCTAAACCACTCGGCCACATGACATCCCATTGAGTAGCAACTGATATATTTTGTATAACATTTTGCTATGCTAATGCAAGGGAAATCGTTTACCAACCAAATGCACTGCAAGTAAAAGGAACACTTCTGTAGCACGAGATACATTTTTCTAACAGTGTCTTACTTCTTCTAAAAGACAAGAAAATGGAAATTGAAAAAGTGAATGTTTTGTTATCTTTGAGATTACCTGGAACAGGTTGCCTATGAACAGGCTCTGCTTACTGCAAAATTATTTGCTTACAGTGCACCATAAGCACAGAATTTCATGGTAAGCAGAAATTGGGCCCTGCTGGTTTCTTGATATTTGATATCTCAAGCTGTACCATTGAAAACTGAAAAACGCAGTACAAAGTCTTCATGTGGGTGGACATTTCCTCTTTTTGACAAACTGCAGTTGCATGTCTGTATAAATTGCCTCATTTACATATGTACATGTACACGATGTAAAACGACCCTATAACGATGCTTGCGTTGATGTGAGGATATTAAAGGTGTTATGTTGATGTGTTTTTCTTTGACAGGGTGTCCTCAACGATGATTCGTATCAGGGAATCATTCCTCGTATTGTTCAAGACATCTTTAATCATATTTACCAGATGGATGAAAGCCTGGAGTTCCACATCAAGGTATAATTTAGGAACCAACACAACTAAACATATCAAGTATTCATCTTGAATCAAGGTATCATTAAGGTATAATCAAGGTATAATCAAGGTATAATTTAGGAACCAACACAGCTAAACATATCAAGTATTCATCTTGAATCAAGGTATAATTAAGGTATAGGCAAGGTATAATTTAGGAACCAACACAACTAAACATATCAAGTATTCATCTTGAATCAAGGTATAATTAAGGTATAATCAAGGTATAATTTAGGAACCAACACAACTAAACATTTCAAGTATTCATCTTGAATCAAGGTATCATTAAGGTATAATCAAGGTATAATTTAGGAACCAACACAACTAAACATTTCAAGTATTCATCTTGAATCAAGGTATAATTAAGGTATAATCAAGGTATAATTTAGGAACCAACACAGAACCAACACAACTAAACATATCAAGTATTCATCTTGAATCAAGGTATAATTAAGGTATAATCAAGGTATAATTTAGGAACCAACACAACTAAACATATCAAGTATTCATCTTGAATCAAGGTATAATTAAGGTATAAGCAAGGTATAATTTAGGAACCAACACAGCTAAACATATCAAGTATTCATCTTGAATCAAGGTATAATTAAGGTATAATCAAGGTATAATTTAGGAACCAACACAACTAAACATATCAAGTATTCATCTTGAATCAAGGTATAATTAAGGTATAATCAAGGTATAATATAGGAACCAACACAACTAAACATATCAAGTATTCATCTTGAATCAAGGTATAATTAAGGTATAATCAAGGTATAATTTAGGAACCAACACAACTAAACATATCAAGTATTCATCTTGAATCAAGGTATAATTAAGGTATAATCAAGGTATAATTTAGGAACCAACACAACTAAACATATCAAGTATTCATCTTGAATCAAGGTATAATTAAGGTATAATCAAGGTATAATTTAGGAACCAACACAACTAAACATTTCAAGTGTTAATCTTGACACCCCATCCCTCAACCACGGCCCAATTTCATAGAGCTGCTTAAACAGCAAATACTGCTTAACCATTTTCTGCAAAGCGAAAAGAAGCAGGGTACCAGTCACAGATGGTACATATGGGAATGGTATTTTGACTGGTTACCATATTCTGGTGAGCATAATTTTGTTGTGCTTAGGTACTTTTTCTGCTCAAATGCAGCTCAATGAAATTTGGCCCAGTTTTTATGCATAGAAACGTTTCTCCACGAACTCGCTGTCTGGCTGTACATAAAAATTACAGTATGCTGATTGCAAATTGCTCTGTTCCATGCATTATTCATGAGTTAAACTTAGGAATGTGTTCCCTCTTATCTAACATGTTTTTTATTTTATATTAAACTTGTAGCCAGTTTGTGATTGGTCAATCAAATTACCAGTTGCTCTTAATTCATGTGTTATTCATGAGTTAATTTATTTGTTTACGTTACAGGTTTCTAATTTCTAGAAACAAACAAAAACATGTAGCCAGTTTTTGATTGGTCAATCAAATGAATAATAGCTATCCATGATTATTCATAAGTTAAACTGAGGCCTATTTTCCTTCCTTACAGGTTTCTTATTTTGAGATTTACATGGATCGCATTCGGGATTTGCTGGATGGTAAGTTTCAAAACAAAACAACTTACAATGTATTTATAGACTTCCCAGTCCCTTTTGTCTGTTTATGAAATCATCATTAAAGGTATTATACAGGATTGGTAGAGCTGACAAAATGGTTGCAGACAGTGTTCATGCTTTGTGTGATCAACTGAACTCAGCTGTTGCATTTTTTAAAAGTTTTTTTCAGATACAGTTTTCTTGAATATGACTTCATTTCAGAGGAAAATATTTCACAGAAAAAAATGGTTTTAGTATGAACTTCGTAATCGGCTTTCAGACTAAAATTAATCAATGATGTTTTTCATCCTTACCAATCCTGTATAACACCTTTAACCCTAACTACTGTGAACGATTTACTAAGGACCCTTTGAAAACATGCTGTTTAATTTTAAAGGGTTGATGTGGACTGGGTTTTAATTTTACTTGTTTTGTTACAGTTTCCAAGACGAATCTCTCCGTCCATGAAGATAAGAACAGGGTCCCTTATGTGAAGGGTGCTTCAGAGCGATTTGTCTCTAGCCCTGATGAGGTCATGGAGGTCATTGATGAAGGGAAATCCAACAGACATATAGCCGTCACAAGTAAGTCTGTCTGCATGAAGAAATCTTGTAACGTTTAGGAGGTAGTTGTCTGATCCTTCAAAACACCACACCCTGGTTGGTTTTGAAGGGTTAGTATTTGCACACAGGATTCTCTGTGTACTGTTTAGATGCATTCATCAGTCATATTGCAGGGTTGTTTTCCTTGGAAGTTATTTAAGTAAGATTTGAAACTTTGCATGGTGAAGATACAATCAAGTGAGGTTTGCAGAGACACCATGTAATAAATCTCTTACTTGCTGTGGTGGTTCTGAGAAGAACCAGTGGTTTAACAAGTTAAATCAAGTTAAATCAAGTAAAACTAAGTTAAATCAAGTAAATCCAAGTTAAACCAAGTTAAACTAATGGTTTTTTAGAACCACCACAGCTTATAAGAGAGTTTCAGTACATGGTGTCTCCGCAAACCTCACTTGATTGAAGTTATTTTCCTTGTAAAAATTAACAATATTTTTCACATTCATGCTTCAAATTTTGTTCTTTACTTTCATTGAATAAATTGTCATTATGTAGACTTTTTTCATTGTATGAATAAATTTGATAATCGGAATTTTGAGTTTAATTTTTCTCTTTTCTTTCTTCAGACATGAATGAGCATAGTTCCCGTAGTCACAGCATCTTCCTGATCCAAGTCAAACAAGAAAACGTTGAAACTCAGAAAAAACTCAGTGGAAAACTCTACCTGGTGGATTTGGCTGGTAGTGAAAAGGTAAATTAACATGCTGTTTGTCATTTAATTCATTGCTGATGGACTGACGGCTCGGAGCACTGCAGTACGAGGGCGCCCTTTATGTCAATCATTGTCTAACCGAGGAGCGGTGATTCTAGTGCACGTTGTTGAACACACTCATGACACCAGGAAAAAGCGTTCAGCTGATATTTCAATTCTCAAGCAATTTAAAAACTCCCTTATAAATTTGAAAGTAATCGGGTATACCGTGTTGAACAATAGTTGAACAATCTTGCAAGAAAATACTCTGGAAACCCAACGGATATATAATAATTTTGGTATTTATATCAACCTTTATATCATTGTTTATATTATACAGCCTTGCATGGTTCTTTCTTGATTAAATTTAATTTTGGTTCTAGCCTGTCGGTGTGCGATGGCTCCTGTCAGCTTGGCAACACCTTATGCACTCCCTTTTTACCAGGTCCAGTATCTCTCCTTTCACGGCCGAGTGATAGCTACCATTATTGAGAACTTCATTTCATTCTAATTCACCCAGTTCAACCGAACGAAATACATTATAGTGAAATTCTGTCTTGAGGAACTTTAAAGGAATTGTATACGTTTGGTAATTGGAACCCACTGTTTGTTTCAATCCTATATAGTTGTAGATATATTCCATAAAACTAACCTGTGAAAATTTCATTTCAAAAGATGTTAGTGTTTTTGAGATATTTCAGAAAATCTGGAGCGGTTATATCCATGCAGGAAGGATAATCTACTAATTTTTCGGGGATAAAAAGTGATATCTTTTTCCATAACCGCAGTACTTCTAAGTGAACAAATTCTCAAAATGCTTTATACTTCATTTGGAAGAAGCTGCTGACTTCTTACCAAGTAAGTTTTTGTTGTCTTTATTTTAAGAGTCATTACCAAACGTATACAGACCCTTTAACACAGATATTAATTTTATTCTGATGTGGAATTTTATTTTTTCAGGTCAGTAAGACAGGAGCGGAGGGAACCGTTTTGGATGAAGCAAAGAATATCAATAAGTCTCTATCAGCCCTTGGGAACGTCATCTCTTCCTTAGCAGACGGAACGGTGAGTCTCAACCACTTCCTTCAAACCTTGCTTCTATTATTATCATCATCTGTTTGCTGCCCTCTAGTGGCTGAATGTTTCTATGTTAAAGGGAGCATTTGTCACAGTGACTTCTTTTCTGCTTCATAATGGAGGTCAGATTATGGTGAGGTGCGTAGGTCAAATGGTACTCAACCAATGAAGTGCCTTCTTTTGACCTTTGTGAGGGCGCTGTATGACCTTGTTAGGGGATCAGGTTGGCTCAGTTGTTTCTTGCCCTGCCTTTCACCTCTGTGGACCCCGGTTCGAATCCCACCTCAGATCGGAGCCTTGCATGTGGATTGGGTTTCAGTCCCTACCTGATTGCGTAGGTTTTCCCCCATTGGGGTTTTTTGTACATGTAAAATGGTATTTTAGCTGGTAAGCATAATTTTGTTGTGCTCAGCAATTTGTTTTGCTTAAGCAGCTCTATGAGATTGGGCCCAGGACAACGTTCATTTTGTATACTTTACTATGTAACTTTTCATTTTTGTATTTTCCAGAAAACTCACATCCCATATCGAGACAGTAAAATGACCAGAATCCTCCAGGAATCTCTGGGAGGAAACTCTCGGACAACCATCGTCATCTGTTGCTCTCCATCCTCATTCAACGATTGTGAGACCAAATCAACGCTCATGTTTGGACAGAGGTAAGGAACCCTGACTGCTTAGCCTGAAGAAGAAGGGGGTTTCCCCTGGGCCTGGCGACTATTGATTGCTATAATCAATGGCCGAAGCATGCTGAATTTAAACAAGGTTTTCGGAATGTTTTCTGTTTGGTGTTTATCTTGGTTTTAAAAGCCCTACTGTGCAATCTGGAGCATTCTATATGGTTTTCTCTTGATGTTTTTTGTGTAATCATAACAAATTAAAATAAAAATTGGCACGCAAATTGTGCGTATCAGCCCGATACGCTAGCTTGTGCATCAGGAGAACAATGTTTTACAGTGTGTATCTTAGTCATAATATCGCTGGGATCTTTTGTCGTAATCTAGAGCCAAGACAGTGAAGAACACGGTGACTGTAAACATTGAGTTGACGGCAGAGGAATGGCGTAATCGATACGAGAAGGAAAAAGAGAAAGTCATTAAATTACGGACTCAGCTACAAGCGACGGAAGCCGAGTTACGCAGATGGCGCAGTGGTATGATAATTTAACTGAGTTTATACTTAGAAAAATTGCTGTAAAAAAATTGCAGGCCTTGGCCCAATTTTAAAAGCATGTAAGCACAAAAACTTGCTAAGCACAGAAAACTCTTGCCTAGGAAAAATAGGTTACCAGCCAAAATACCATACAGTTACCATTGATGTGACTGGTACCCAACTCATTTCTTGCTTAGCAAAGAAATTTGCTTAGCAGAATTTGTTGCTAAAAAGCTTTATGAAATTGGGCTGTGACACTTTGTATTTGAAAGGGCAAGGGCACCAAGGCGTTTTCTCCTTGGTAAACGGCACCTCTATGAGGAAATTGTTAATTCTAATGGAACAATTCAAGGACACCAAGGAAATGACCAGGACCAGTTGCCTCTGTTGCCTCCATGAAGTATCATGCCTGAAGCTGTTCGTTATTACTACATTCCTACTTATGGATTTCTCAAATGACAAGGTGCTAATAAAAATGTTTATCATAAAAACGTGACCAACCAAAATGACATTGGCAAAATTATATTTGTTGTTGGGAATGTAATACTAAGTGATTAACAATATGAAAGTAACATCAATTCAACATTTTAAAAAAGATTTGATTTCATAGAAAAGTATAGTCTTCGTTCGAGTTTTGTTCTCGTGTGATATGCGCAAGACTTGCACAGTCTATTTCTGGTTGTTGATTTTCAGGCGAGTCAGTACCAGCGAACGAGCAAGGCAACAAGAATCAGAACATCTTGAAGGAGCTGATGCCACCCACGGTGCAGACAGTGACTGTCTCTGTATCTGAAGAAGAACGTCTCAAATGGGAAGACGAGAGGGCTAAGCTTTACGAGCAGCTGGATGAAAAGGTAACAAGTGTCATTTTTGTTGGTGGTAGAGTACATACTGGAGTCGGACACACTTAAAAAGAAGTAGCGTTAACATTAGTGTTGTCATCAGGATTTCATTAAAGTGTTTCAAACTTCACCATCGTGTTTACTAATTAAAGGTATTATACAGGATTGGTAGAGCTGACAAAATAGTCGTAGACAGTGTTCATGTTTTGTTGGATCAACCATATACATGGGAGCGTCTTAAAAGTCAGGCACGTTCTAGGTGCAAAAGAACGTTCCCATGGACATACGCCCGCAATCCATTGGCCCGCCAGAATGTTCCGCTGGACCGCATCATTGTGCTGAAGTACAGGAGCAATCCTACTCGAGTGAATACATGCATTAGTTCTGTGAACGTTTCAATGAAATGTCCTGGCAGTCCAACGAAACGGTCCACGTGCCGAAGTACAGGAGCAATCCTACACGAGTGTTTACACGCACTAGTTTCGTGAACGTTCCATTCAGAATACTTATCTAATTAGAGATGCCCCTTAAGATGATGAAATTATAATGATTCAGATTTTGACTCGCGGGATACAAATGTGATAACATTTCACACATATCTTCTCTGAACATCAGGACAGTGAGATAGACAGCCAATCTCGTCTGACTGAGAAACTCAAGGAGCAGATGCTGGATCAAGAAGAGCTACTGTCCTCAATCCGGAGGGAGTGTGAGTATCTTCAAACTCAGATGACACGTCTTGATACAGAGAACATCGCTGCCAAGGAGGAGGCTAAGGAAGTCTTGCAGGCGTTGGAGGAGATGGCTGTAAACTATGATGAGAAGTCAAAGGAACTTGAAGATAAAGCTCGCTCCAATGAGACGTTGACGGAGGAAGTCGGTGAAAAACTGGTGAGAACTCACTGAGTAATATCAATATTAAAAGTACAGCAGAACTCAGACTCATTTTCAGATGTAAAAGTAGAGGTGAGATTTTGGTTGAAGTGTGTATGAGTAAAGTTCCATGCAGATGTATTTCTATATTTTTAAAGAAGCGTCGAGTCAAGTCTTCAAAATTCAAAACAACTACTGATTCGAAGCACTTTTGATAAGATAATTTCCTTTGTCCATCAACTGAAAGAAAGAGCAGCTTTTCAACATCCTTATTGAAAACAACTTTTTAAAGAAATTTGTCCAGTTTCAGTGAATTTTTTTTCTGATTTGTTGTCTTTCTTCAAAATGATATTTAATGGCCTGACGTTTCAACCCTAGCAAAGTCTTTCTTGAAGGCTAAATAACAACACAACACACAAGTATAAGTATACTGGTGTAACAGAAGCATTTTCTTCTTTTCTTTCTTCAGAATACCTTGAATACCATCACGGCACAGTTGGAGAAAGTTCAAGAGGTTGAGCAGCATCAACGACGAAGGACTACAGAGATGATGACCAGCTTGCTGAAGGATCTAGGAGAGATTGGGGGTGTTCTGGGGGGAAATGTAGCTGATATGAAGGTATGGGGGATGAGAATGAGACAGGGTAGGGTGGGGAGGGATGGGAGAAGATGAAAATGGGATAGGATGGGTTAAGGATCCTGGGGAGATTGGGGGTGTCCTGGGAGGGAATGTAGCTGATATGAAGGTATGGTGGGGGGGGGGGGGTTGAAAATGAGACAGGGCAGGGTGGGGAGGGGAGGTGAGAAGGTTAAGGATCTAGGAGAGATCTTTGGTTTATAGGTGGATGGGGAAGGGGGATTGGAAGAACCCAACTACAGTAGGAAAGGGTGTGGTGTAGAGGATGATGTAGAGGACGTTGGTTGACAGTCGATGGGGACCAGTGGTCCGACTAGCTGTAGAGATCTATAGATGTATGAACTCATCTGAGAACTGTTGCTATGTCCAGACTTCAAGTCTCATATGTATTTGGACATTAGGCCCTGTTAAAATGTTTAGTGGGAACCCCAAGCTCTCCCTTAATGTTCAAATATGCTTGCATGATTTATAAGGAAATCTTTCAAGTTTGTTACCTTTGACAGTTGATATGCACCATTGCCAAATCTTAAGCAGAAACTCCAACCACTGAAATGACTTTCTTTGTTCCTCTGATCTTTAGTTGAATGTGGAGAATATTGACAAGGTGGATGAGGAGTTCACCATGGCACGCTTGTATGTCAGTAAGATGAAGACTGAAGTCAAGACACTCCATCAGCGCTGTAAGGTCTTGGAGATGACCTCCACCACTAGCGCCAAGAAGCTGGAGGAAGAGGAGAAGGAACTGGATTCTTGCAGGATGCTCATCTCGCAGGTGAGGGGGGAGTGAGGTCAGGGGGGAGTGAGGTCAGGGTTTAAGGGGGGTCAGGGGGAGTCGGGTCAGGGGTCAGAGAGTGAGGTCGGGGTAGGTCAGGGTACATGGGAGTGAGGTCGGGGAGTTAGGTCAGGGGTCAGGGAAGGGAGGTCACAGGTTTTGGGGAGTGAAGTCAGGGGTCAGAGTGAGTGGTGTCATGGGGAGTGATGTCTGGGAGTTAGGTCAGGGGTCAGGTAGATGATTGAAGAAGGGTTAAAAAGTGACTTGGATTTTTGGCAGGGTTCTCATCACAGGTGGTGTTGGAAATATTTATGCAAAAAGATGTCGACAAAACTCTTGAGAATATTTTAGGAATTTTAACTGATTTGTGTAATTGTTTCTCAAAAGATTTTTTGTTTTCCTTTCATGAGCTGTTTGAAATTGTTTTTGATTGTTTGCAACATAGAATGATTGGAAATATGTGTATTTTTTTTAAACAGCATGAAGCTAAAATCAAAACAGTGAGTGAAAATCTCCGTGAAGTGGAGTTGAAGAAACAAAGTCTGGAGGACAAACTTGACATTCTGAATGAGCAGCTGGAGCATGTCAATTCAAGTGGTGAGGCTGAAACCAGACATAATGATTATAATAGAAGAGCTAATTTGACGTATTTTTGATTCGCATGAGGGCGTTTGTGGACCATTTTTTACGTGATGAAAAACAAATAAACAAATGTTGTTTTGGTTTTGGGTTTTTTAGTTATGTTTATGTATTTCGTCATTGATGCAAGAAAACTACATACAGGCAATTAAAATAACATGAAACTGTATTTGTGATGCAAAACATTCCCTGAAGAAAGCGCCCTCATGCGGTCAAAAATATGGTCAATTGTGTTACTGTCGGTACAAACTGTCTACTCTATATCTAATCGGTGGCATCCACTTCTGTTTCAATTTAATCTTGGAAGTGGCTGTAAAGGTTACAGTTGATCAAAGTAATGCAGTGGACCAATTTTTACGTGATGAAAAACAAATAAACAAACGTTGTTTTGGTTTTGGGTTTTTTAATTATGTTTATGTATTTCGTCATTGATGCAAGAAAACTACATACAGGCAATTAAAATAACATGAAACTGTATTTGTGATGCAAAACATTCCCTGAAGAAAGCGCCCTCATGCGGTCAAAAATATGGTCAATTGTGTTACTGTCGGTACAAACTGTCTACTCTATATCTAATCGGTGGCATCCACTTCTGTTTCAATTTAATCTTGGAAGTGGCTGTAAAGGTTACAGTTGATCAAAGTAATGCAGTCCACCTAAGAGTTTGTTTAAGAGTTGGAAGGGAAGTTTATTTACCTGTGCTTTTGTTTGGTTTTCCTAGCCGAGCAAAAACGTCAGTTGGAAGGAAAGGCTCTGGAAGACAAGGCTAGAGAGAGTGAAGAATCGGCCAAGGAACTCAAGGTAGGGTGCAGTGCTATTTCTGTATTAAGTCTTCTTTTTCTGGTTTTTTTTATCACAAAATATGATGAAAATAATTCCTTTCTTTGGGATGGTTGTCAGTGAGGGAGCTCATTTTCCCTTTTGGTTTTCCGTGTGTTTCAGGCTAAGATGGAAGCTCAGATGGAAAAGCATCGGGAAGCTCACCACCAGCTCCTTCTAAGCCTCAGAACGGAAATCTCGGATAAGGAACACCAGATTGAAGAACTCAAAGAGTAAGTCCGTTGTCAAGTTCCAAAGTTGTCAAATAGTCAGAAGCTATTCAACCTGTAACTGCCAAATAGCCAGGGATCACACCCAAGTTCACAATACAGCCTGGGAAGCGGCAGGAGAGGGATCACCTTAAGGGGATGGCGACTTTTTATTTCAACTTCTTTCTTCATCCCAAAATAAAAAGTTTTGAAATCTCTACAAGTTCTTTGCATTGTGTTGGCTTTCTTAATATATTAGCATCAAGAATCACAGAAGTTTATTTATTTTTGTTAGGTTTCAATCGTAAGAAGAGGATGACAATTCTCTGAACCAGGTTACAAGAAACGCTAACAACAAAAATGTGTTTTCTTTCATTGTAGCTTGAATCAGAATCTGACTCTACAGCAGGAGAAACTGCAACTGGATTACGAGAAACTGAAACAAGAAGAGACAGAAAAATCACGTAAACTCAATGAACTCAGGTGTGTATATAAAATATATCGTACCTTTGTGATATCCAGCACTGAAGTTTGCCATTAACTCTGGATCAATTGAAACTAAAGGTTATCTGTACTGCACTTGAACATCAATGCATTACATCAGTGAAACAAGGTCGTATCATGAGTTATGACCTTGTTGCAAGCACGGATCTTCGTAATGCAACAAGGTCGTATCTTTAAGACAAACTCCTGCACGAAAGCAATGGAGGGAGATACCACGTAGTTGCTTGTAGCAAGATACGATCTTTTGACCATACTGAGTTACGACCTTTTTACATGGAGCAAATTGTATATTTACAAGTGTGCAAGATACGACCTTTTGACTAAACTGAGTTCTGACCTGGTTGCATGGAGCTGAATTGTATGTTTACAAGTGTGCAAGATACGACCTTTTGACTAAACTGAGTTCTGACCTTGTTGCACTGACATGATGATATATTAACTGCCATTTAAACCCTCGGCCTCATTTCTTGCTACGCAATTTGCTCAGTAATGGTCAGAGAAAGGAGCGAGGGTTTGGCCTTCAAGTAGGAATTTGAGATTAACAACAAAATGTTTTTATATTCAGATCTATATATTATTGAAATGATTTTTACTTGCAGTCAACAAGCTGACCGAAGGGAGCAAGCTAAGCAAGACTTGAAGGGCCTGGAAGAAACAGTGGTAAGTATTTCTCTAAATTACAAGAGTTGCTTTTAAAGTTTGAGTAATTGTTCATGGGATTCTTGACGACATTCATGGCCAATCTAACCTATGACCCTTGACCCTTGACCCTTTCCATCAGGCCAAGGAGCTTCAGACGCTGCACAATCTGCGTAAGCTATTTGTGCAGGATCTGCAAAACCGAGTCAAGAAAGCCCTGGAGGGCAGCGATAGAGACGACGACGCAGGAGGCAGCCAGGCCCAGAAACAGAAAATCTCCTTCTTGGAGAATAACCTGGAACAGCTGACCAAAGTACACAAGCAGGTGAGTCACTAAGGCAGCCATCTTATAGGGAGCCCTCTTTGGTAAGAATGGTCCAACTCAATTGAAAAACTACTTAATAAACAGGCATGACATTTGGCTCTTGGAAACAAGTAGAACATTTTTGTCGAGTACAGGGGCTGGCTTACATGTGGTATAGGCTTTACCAGGCTATTTGAATAACAATTTTTTAAATTTTTCTTAAGGCAAAATAATCAGAAATTAGAGAAAAATAAGAAAATTATCATGCCTGAATAAAGTGCATCAACAGTTCAAATTTGCTTCGTTGTCATTTTTCTTGCAACCAAAACGTCTAAAATGGATAATAAAGGCAAAGATTTTAATAGTTTAGGAATAATTTGCTTCAAAAAGTTTAAAAGCTAATTTTGCTTTTCTGTTCATTTTCAACCTTCCAAGTTCACTATTGTTTTTGTAATTTTTTGTCACCAGCTCGTCCGTGATAATGCCGACCTACGCTGTGAGCTGCCAAAGCTTGAGAAACGTCTACGCGCAACCTCAGAGAGAGTGAAATCACTTGAGGCTGCCCTGAAAGAAACAAAAGAGGGAGCTATGCGTGATCGCAAAAGGTAATCTCAACTATTTGGTGGCAATTTTTGTAGTTGTACTTACTTTCCTTGAACAAAACTTGTTGACATGGATGCGCTCACCGGGACATCATTAAACTGCCCACAGTGGAGCAGTTCAAGGGAGCCATCAGCGCCTAAAAGCCACAAGCTTTTTACTTGCCGACGTATTTATAGAGCACCTTGCACTAGTGTCCACCGTTTAAGGCACCACACCTCAATCCTTGTTAAGTTGCACAGGCTTTCAACTAGTACCAGCATAGAGATAGAAATAGACAGGACTGCTTCATCTTTCTTGTGTAGAAAAATTGTGACCACAGAATTTACTTTTCAGCTGTAAATTCCCAAACTTTCCAACCTGATACCTGAGGGACTAACCATTCCATTTCTTATTGTGTGAGTCTAGGTACCAGCAAGAAGTGGACAGGATCAAGGAAGCTGTTCGTCAGAGGAACAGTGCAAGAAGGGGCAACTCCCCACAGATAGGTTCGTAACAAATTCCTCATTTCAAATAGAGAAGAAATTATGCTAAGCAAATTTATTTACTTAGCTCAAATTGGCAGGAAACCAATCGTAAACAGTTGACATTACATGGCATTTTGTCTGGTAGTCTATTTAAACTAAGCAAGTGTCTGTGGCCGACCGATTTCCTACCTTTCGCCTAGGTAGTAGTTAAGAAGCAGGACGGTTCTTTCAAGAACTTGGTAGTCTCTCGAATTCAGAAATCTAATCTGCGGCAGTAGAATAGTCTCCCGAATTCCGAAATCTACTCTGCGGCAATAGAATAAATAGCAAGACAAGTTCTCAAAGAACAAAATCTACACAGCAAAGTAGATATACACATGGTGTTACCGCACTCAAACTGAATATACATTGATACCTCACCATGCAATGCCTCAAATCCTATACAAGTGTCTGTACTTCATAGCTTTATCAAAGAGGTGCTTGGTTGAAACAAAGCTTAAGTGAATAAATAAAAATGTGATTTCTTACTTCAGCCAAGGCCATCCGGGCAGGTCACCCACCCCTCTCTCCAGGCAACATGGGCATCCGAGGTGGGGGTCAGGTCATTGGGATCCGTGGGGGCGGAGGTCAGGGGCCAATCATCAGATCAAGCCCCCTGCAGAGTCCAGACAGTAACGTCAACCCCAATCAACAGTTCGGCCAAGCCAACGTGGACAAATCGTAAGTTTGTGCATGCTGATATTCAGCTCTTTGGGAGGTGTATTTTGTACAAGTTTGGGTTGGGTACAAATGTTAAAGTTCTGGGGTTGTCCTTGTGTTTTTGTCTTGTTTTGGTAAAGGAAGTGTTTTCTGTTGCAGGGGAAGGTTGTGGAAGCTAGAAGTGGTTTTGAATTGAAAATGCTTTTGGAAGTTTTGGTTTAGTTTATTGTTTAATATGTTGATATGTTGATGTTACATGGGTTGCGGCCATCTTGGATTTCAGCCATAAAGTTGAAAATGATACATCAAGCTAGGCTGCCTCCAGCTATGTTTGGGTAGGGTTTTTTCTAGACCAATACATCCGGCTATGTTTGGGAAGACACCTTGACTTATATAGTCTGGTACTAGTCATATGTTGGTAATACTCACATTGACCTCTGGGGACATGACCAAGATGGCCGCCATTGACTCATATATTTGTGTTTGCATGATGCATGTGTTGTCAACTATGTTGTATCTAACCGTATTTACAGCAAACCCGATGTGTTCAACTTTCCCGCTGGTACCCCGTCGCCGACAACGGGTGACAAACCCGTCCGGAGGAAGCAGCACCGCGCCCGCTCGCATTCAAACTCCAAACAAGACAACCCTAACTCCCAACACCACCGACATTCCCAGCATGCCTCATCACCTAATGTATCCCATGATGCATCAGAGGGGGCCACGGGGGCGCCCTCAGATCCTTTATCAACGTTGGTATTTTTGTTCTGTTGTTGTTTTTATAATTTCTTTGTTTTCAAACCCTGCTATGCAAACAATTTGGTTCTTTCTGTTAAATGCATGAAATATTGTGCTTCAAAATCAATTTTGTTTTTAACTCTAATGCTCCCTACTTTTATTTTAAAATCCTGAGTTGTAATAACATTAATATTCAGATTTTGTATTCTTCTTCATCGTTTATTATTTAAAAATATCTGCTTTCAGTGGTCGGTAGGTCAAGTACAATATGTTTTTATTTTTATAAAATATTTCAAAAGTTGTCATTTAGGTTTGTTAAACAATATATTTTGAATATTTTTAAAAAGTAGATTTCAAATTTCAAAACTGTTTTAAGTTAAGATCCAAGCTTTTGTCATCAAGCACTTGTCTTAACACCACAGGTCCTTCCCTGTAAAGTTTTCCTTGCCCTTAGAAGAATAAGGCCTGTGACATAATCACTTCTCGTCATCAGGCCTGATACGTCATTGAGGTGATCTTGGCACTTGCCTCCACGCCCCTGGTCATTGCCTTTAAAATGTTCCCTACCCTTACTAGAATGAGGCCTGTGACATTAACTCTTCTTTTTGAAAATGTTGTACCAGTGTTCAGGCCAACAAGACTGAAATGAAAAATGAAACATTTTACAATAACAAGAAAACTTCCTCGTCTAAGCTTACGTTTTTACTTTGAGCGAGTCATGAATGATGCATTCCCGCTGGCTCTATTCTCCATAACAATTTGGATTTCTTGAATGTTTATGGCCCCGTATCTTGCCTAATAAGGTCTATGTAGGCCGTGGCTAGTCGCCCTTTCCCCTATTCCCATTAATTAATTTTTAAAATGTGACAAATTGTCTTTAAAGGCACTGAAAACGTTTGGTAATTGTCAAAGACCAGTATTCTCACTTGGTGTATCCCAACATATGCATAAAATAACAAGCCTGTGAAAATTTGGGCTCAATTGGTCATCGAAGTTGCAAGAACATGATGAAAGAAAAAACACCCTTGTTGTACAAATTTGTGTGCTTTCAGATAGGAATAAAAACTTCTTGCAAGAAGTTGTTATTATTTTAGTGAGAAATTACCTCTTTCTCAAAAACTACATTACTTCAGAGGGAGTCGTTTCCTACAATGTTTTATACTATCAACAGCTTGCCGTTGCTTGTTACCAAGTAAGTTTTTATGCTAATATTTGATACTTTTAAAAAGGGGGTGACAGTGGTTTTTTAGATGTTTTTTTTTTCTTTTGTCAATTGTCATTATTGTGACATTTTTGACATTGTATGTTAGTTTTACTTTCACAATTTCTTATTTATGAAGTTTGGTTTATAATTTGTGTTTCCTGTGCAGATCAAGCAGCTATAATAACCTGAACATCAACCAGAATGATGTGGAGAACATGGAAAGAAAGACCAAAAGGCTACCCAAGCTCCCTGGAGGTATGACAACCAGGCTAACCCTAATTTGGTGCAAAATACACAAATTATATTCTGCAGCCTAATCAAACTGTTATTACAAGCAACTCTACACAGGTGCTCTTGTTTTTAGCCAAAGTCTCTGTCTCGGCCCGTATGAATCAGTTTTTTTGATGAAGATTCAAAACCAAATCACTGCAATGAATCTGCTGCTCAGGTTTTTGTTAAAACAAAAAGACTTGAATCCCTAAAAAAAATATCCCTTTCTCCACCAACCTTCATGGTCCTCAGCTAACCTCCCCAATCAGGCTATGGCTTGTCTGAATTAGTGACTATGGCTATGGATAGATCGCCGCATCATCATGTGTTGAAGTATAGGACGTCCTTAGCAACACCCTTAGGAACAGTGGTAGCTGTAGCCGTAGCTGTCAATTGGGATACGGCCTAAAGCTTCATGTCTTTGTCTTTGCAGCTAAACTTGACAAGCTAACCGATGCTGACATTGCAGCAATGAAGGCAAGGGGACGACAAAAGACGTCCACTAATAACACAAGCAAGATGCCCATGACTGGTAGGTTGTCATATTAATCTGGTGTCCGTACTGCTAATTCAGAAAATTGATGCGGGAATAACCATGATGAAAAGGCACCAGTCTTGACCTGTGACCTTTATTGTTATGCAGATATGTGTTTCAAAGAAATTCAATATGGCGGTTCTTTATGCATTTTCAAGCGTTAAGCTTAAAAAATGCACTTACTTTTTCTTCAAGTGTCCAGTCTTCTAGTTGCTAGTCTTTTTTGTATATTTTGTTTTGATGCTTTTGGGGTTTTGTTTTATGGTATTTTGTTTAAGTTTTGGAGAAAGTAATCCTTTGCTAATTCGTTGCCTGTTGAAATTAAAACCTACTTTTCCTTTTTTTTTATTTACAGCCAGTGGACCAGCAAGCTAATGAAAGTAGTTTTCTGCAACAAAAACACAAAGAAAGATAACAAAAAAGTAAGGAAAAAAATATAGAAAAAAACCCTAGTGTTGATGAAATTTTAAACTCACTGCTAATGTAGTAAAGTTAAGGTGCACTATATTAGGCTTTTAATGAATTTGGTCTGGCTTCCTGACTGGGTAATACAGCTTAATTCATACATTGGACTATACATCACAGCGCACAGCCTGTTCAAGACAACCTTGGTCACATTCCAAGACTGCACAACCTGTATTTAATGAAACCATACATGACATCATTATCACCAGACTATGAATCTTGCCATACTGCTAATTTCAAAATGGCCGCTGGCTTAACCTTTGTAGTTCAGACAGATGTAGAACAAAAAACACAATAAAGACAAGTTTCACTGACTGGAAAAGCTACAGATTTAACAACAGCAAAATTAACAACTGGTTCTACAAGTAAAAGACGGCACATACATTAAGTTGGTGTAATGGAAATTCATTATTTCAATGAAATTGTATAAAATATGGCAAATTTGTAAGTAATTTGAGCCTAATCTTAGTGACATTTTGGCTGGTAGATTAAAAGATACCTAGAAGCTTCCTGTAGGATTAAAAAAAAGCAAAAAAAACAAAAACAGTTTGGATGTCTGAAAACGTCTCTAAAAATATATAACAAAAAAACTCCCTGCATGTGTTAAATAAAGTCTTGTTTGGTGTGTAAATCATCGCAAAATTATTAACTAAAAAATGTATTGGAATAAGTTTTTTGTAAAAAACCCCATAACAGTCTTGTTGAAAAAGTGTTCTTTGTACGTAAAACTGTCTACCCGCAGAAAGTGAATACATGTAGCTAAACAAAGCATGGTAGGTATGAATTGTATCTGATAATGTTCAAATATTTGGGACAACAAAAATGAAACAAATAAGTTTGAAAATTTACTGCACAGCAAACATTGTGTTGAACGCTTTTACTTTCCATTCAACAATTTGAGAGGTTTCACAGTATCATGACTGGATATAAAAAGGTGGAGTTTGTAAAAATAATTCTTTGGATACAAAGATTAGTGCATTGATCAGTCTTGCGTAAAGCTAAAATGAAATGATCAAGAGCAGTGAACTGGTTCAATTTCAATTTTCTCATGGATTTGTTTCTCCTGAAGAGGAGCAGAGTGCACTGTTTGAATCATCGAGACCACAACGGTTCTTCTCAGAACCAACACTTCTCCCAAACTAGATACCCACAAGTTTACTATACTTTACTTTATCATCCACACCATGCAAAGCTTCAAACATCACTTGAATTTTTCTGTTTTCAAATCTTTTTCCACATACAAACAAGTACATAGCGTTTCCGAAAGTGTTGTTGCTGCCTTCAAATGCTTTAATGAAAGAGAAAACAAAAATTTAATTTCAAAAAATTAAAGGAAAATTTCAGCTTGTCAACCAAACTTACCAATGTCTGGAAGTCATGTTGAATTTTCATTTAATGCAAAAGAATTTGAGGCTGTATTACTGTGAAATGTGTCCGAATACTTTAAGTGGCAAAACATTCTTGTCAAATTTGCTAAACACTTGTTATGGGGGACCAGTGCAAGACAGACCTTGTAAAGCACAGCTTTAGCTGGTAACCAGTGAATGCTAAGGTCAGTAACACATTCTAGCTTAACAGGTTTATTGAAAATTTGCCTCAATATTTCATATCAAAATTCACAAGTAATTGAATTTTTATGTGTGCAGTTATCTGTAGATTCAAAAACAGTAGTTACATCTAACATAAAAAAGTAAACAACTTTGATTTATAAAAGAATACAAAAAATACCTTATTTCTTTTTATAAGTTGTTTTTCTTTTTCTTAAAGATAGAAACTTGAGTGGATAATGTTTGTATGAATACAACTTTTTGTCTGTTTTAAATTATAAATGTGATTATAAATAAATTCTATTTAATTGTAAGTCTTTTAGATTAGGGCAACGTGTTTAACTTTCTTAGTAATTGTCCAGCGACTCTTTACTGGGAAAGTTGATTGGTCGGTCAGATACGCACATGTCAAAAGCGCACAGGCATTTCGTATTAAACGGAGTTCCATTCTTGTAGAAATAGCGAACTTATTAGACTCTTGTTGACCAGATAGTGTTTTTATTGTTAACACAGTATAGCGCCCTCTAGAGCCCAGTAGTTTCTCACTACTGCAGCTCAACACTATAGCGCCCTCTAGAGCCCAGTAGTTTCTCAATACTGTAGATCATCACTGACCCCACCCCAACTCCAGTTTGGGAATTGCATTCAATAAGTCTTGGTGTTGTTAATTTGCTGCTGTCTGCTGACTCCCTGATATTCCTCATTTAGATTCCCTCGCATTCCAAATGTCTCGCCCTTAGCTTTATCCCTGACCCTTCACCTCAACCCCCCACCAACCCCCCCCCCCCCCCCCCCGGGAGTCCAACCCCAAAATCTTACCCCTCTCATGCACCCAGCTCCCATGCAGTGTTCGAGTGAATTGCCTTACCTTACCAGTGAGGCATGTCGTGCTAGAACCTGCTTGAGTTTTCAACTCTTGTCTTGCGTTAAGTTTACGTTAATTTTGGTGCGATGAAGTTTTTTGTCTACCCTCTACCTTGAAGAAACTGGTCTTGGGTGAAATGCTGTCCTTGGCCAAATCCATTCAAAGTATTTGTCAGTATGAAATTCTGTATCGGTTACCAGCTTATCTTGTATACAAAACCTACACACTGTGGCTGGTAATCTGTATCATATTTCTGAATTTGGCCCCAGTT